>MU275395.1:18092-43062 GCA_022160315.1 Panus rudis PR-1116 ss-1 | reverse complement strand
TTTGCAGATTGAGAACATGATTATGGGTAAGTTAACATGATTTCACATTATTTTCATGAATATGTCATCTCCCTGAAGGGAGGTTTTTCCAGATGATGATGATCAGCATATTTGTTAATGTAGTATGAATGAAAACAATCTAGGGAATATGAGAAATGAAACTCATATGGAATAGAATCCCTACCGAAGACCGGTATGAGATGAGCACCCCGCAAGATAGTATCTACATTGATGACTTCTCTTGCACGACAAGCTGGTCTTCCGCGCAGACGAATCATGTCTGGCTTGACCACCCACATTCCCGTTGGTTCGTCAGGTTCATCTCCAACTGGAACAAACCACTCGACTAGCGCACAGCTATGTAACTTTCCGGTATAGTTGAAATCGAAGAAGAAACACACGCGCGCAGCATGCAGACCTCTAAACCCAGCAGAGTCATCTTTTGCGACCAGGATGCAGTCATAGCGACCGGGCCCATTCATCTGGAAAAATCTGTGGGCATAACTGAACCGATCTCGTATAAATTATGACTGCTTGTAATAATTATTGAGACTATAGGGTGGGGTATAACTATACATGCCCCCTCATAATTATGTATAAGACATGCTTAAAAACTGCATAGTTTTGGCATAAATTGTAAATAGATGGCTTAACTGCCATAATTGTATACGAGAATTACGCCAACTCTTTATATATTTTATGCCAGCTATGCATGATATATATCGGTGTACAACCGAAGCTATGCGAAAGCTAAGCAATATGAACACAGGACCTAGACCAAGCTTATACAATATTATGTTGCCTTTATACCATTTATGATTCACCGAAAACTCACAGCGGGCACAGCAGTAACATAACCAGATGAATGTATTGCATGAATTACTACCGCAAACAAATACTATTGTCCAGAAGTCACTACTACCTACAATGAGCCGGTACCCAACTTGTCAAAGTTGATCTTGGCGAGCGCATCTCGGACCCTGTTCACGCGTGATTGAAGTTGCTGCCCATGGCTATAGGAAACATGTCAGTAAGTATCAGGGGATCAAGATATACTTATCACTCACCTCGCCTGCTCATACAACTTCGCCATCATGGTCGAAAAGCCGTAAGGACTCCTGTTCTTGAGTGCGACGAGGAACCGCATGACATCTGCATATTCGGCGTCCCAGCTGGCAGCCTTGCGCTGGATGCTCAGCCGGTCGTTCTCATATGCGATGTCATGCAAGGCCATATAGATCTAGACGTTGTCAGCATATAGTCATTAATATTGGAGATTGATCGACTTCACTTACCGCCGTAGTTACCAAGCACAGCATGCCGATCGGGATCTCCTTGCGACCATGTGCGACGGGAAAGGAAGCGGCATAACGCAACGCGAATGACTGCGGGCCCTTGAAGAAATTCTCGTATAGGACTTGAGGGAAGATAGGCCGCATGAATGGGTTGTCATAGTCAATGACGTTCTAGAGGTATTGTCATCAACACTGAAATACAAATGAGAAAAACTAGACTTACATCTGCCTTGACAGGGAAAATGTATGCCAATTGGTCGGTCAAGCCCAGGAAAGCTTGCAGGTTATTTTCGTCGAGGCCATATTCCGTACGCACGAGGTTTTTCGCACTGTGCTTATAGGTTCCATGGTCCAAGTGGAGCCGCTCATCAGCCTAATAAAGTATATTAACACGCCGTTCGCATAACGGCAGAGAAACTCACGATGGCGATAATATCCTTGGCGTAGTCGACATCCTTCCTTATACGACGTCGGATGAACTTGAATAATGCCTCATTGTTGTCTTCCTGCAGTCGACGAGTGCAGCGCTCGAGAATGCCTGCTTCATGCATGAACTTTCGCGTCGCCGGCACCTCCTCTTCGCGGAACACGAGGTCCGCCAAGAACGCCTCAATTGCTGCGTACGCAAGCATCTGAATGTACGGGTTTTGCTTCGTGATACATACCTTGCCTCGTTTGGAGTAGACCAAATGCGTGCCGATGGGCCATTGCTGAGCGGGAGACTCGGACTTGCCATCCATACAGTCTGCGTCCATGTCTGATGAGAGCTTGGTGGCTTGAAGGGAGTTTGCAGCCGAACGAATGTGCAGCTCAGTTGTGGCCTGGGGATTCGGGCGCTGGGACTAGGCATAAGTACATTACTCAAAGCACAGAGTAGACATAGCATACCTCAGAAATTATGGCCTGAGCACGGCGACCAAGTTGAGGGGTTGTGCGTGAGCCAATGCCGCCCCCCTGGGTGTTGCTTGGGGTACCATGAACGTTACTGTCGCCGTTGACGCGAGTATTGCGAACGCGACCACTAACATTGGTGAAACGATGATTAACGGTACCGTTATCGGCCGTAGCAGTGGCGCTCGTCTCCGAGCGAACGCCGGGCATGCCCTCGAGGCCGTTGGTGGTGGTATTGGCCTGGACATTGACCGCGCCATGATAAGCATTATGACTATGCTTTGCGCCCTCCTACAATGCCGGTCAGTCAGCTGTTCATACCAAAAGAATAAGTTATACCTGGTCCTCTTCACTGATCTCGCCAGCATCCTCCTCCTCCAAACGATGACGCGGCAGAGTCTTACATTGAGAGCGCAGAGTGTTGCTTGACAACTGTGGCTCTGAGAGGACTTCTTCATCTTCACCATGGTTGGCTACTCTCGGGGTCTATTCCAATGAGCATCAGTTCATATACATTACAAAACTCAGATAGAAGCGGCATACCTCTTTCCTGAGAGTATCCTGCAATGCGGCGGGCTGGCTCATGAGCGCCTCGAGGTCTTCCATGTCATTTGAGTTGGTGACCTCCCCGTCGGCATCACTACCTTCATCGACATCGTTCACATCCCGACGCTCTTCTTCCTCTTCAGCGACAGAAGCGCCTTCGTCAGCAGCATCTTGAGAGGTGTCCTGGATGACCTTCTTGAGTATGTCGGGGTTAAACTCGGCAACCCGTTTGCTTTGAGTAGAACCTACACATATTGTCAGAATGGATTTGACGACATGTGTACAAAGCATTACCTCAGACCTGTCTCCTGGAGTTACCTCTCCGAGACTCAATGTCACTGTGGTGACCATTCTCCGGGTCAGGAGCTGGGCATTGAGAGATCATCGTCGGTTGCGATTCTACTCTCATCGATGAGTTAGGTATTGCAACCCCCTTTGTAATAGATAAACATACCGGATACGTAACGCTTCTTCGAGGGTGGAAGTGCGATATCAGATTCCTCATCGCTCTGCACGATGTCCTTTGAGCGCTTCTGAGGCGCACGGCCACGAGTCGTACGCCGCTGAGACTGAATATACTCTGCAAACGAAATGAAAGTGTAGATCAAATTCACGAAAAGGAGCAAACAGGGTACCTTTCACAACATTGTATGCCTTAGCCTTTGAAGAGCGAGTACCTACGCAAACATTATAAGTACCATAAAATGGTTGATCCAGTTCCGAAAGTACCAAGCTCCTCATTGGCAATTTGTTGCTCCTCGAGCTCTTGAGTGCGCCGATTCCGAGCGCGAGTGCTCTGCCTCTTCTGGACGGCACTGGTATCCTTCTGGGAAGAGAGTTCCGAGAGAGCGAACCCATTGGGCATAGCATGAGCAGGCAAAGGGGACATTGAGGATGAAAGACTAAGAAGCGACAGTGAGGGTTAATGAATGGGGTGAGCGTGAAGTTTCAAGCTAAGGAAGTGGCATTCAGTACCAGTTGACTATGTAGTTGCGACAGCGGCAGAGTCAAGATGAGAGATGCTATGCCGTTCTTGCGATGACGCCAGCTATGACGAAGTTGACCAAGGTTGCTAAGGGGGTTGCGACGACCAAGAGGCGCAAACAAGTCGGGACTGCAACGGTGCGACCAGGGACACAATACGCGCAAGCGAGCATCGCTAAAGATGCAGATCATAACAAAGACAGGGCGCAATACACGGCCACACAAACAGAGGGCAAACAATACACTTGACGGCGCAGTCGCGACCAGCAAAAGCTGAAGCGAGTCGGCAAGCATGAAATGACGACAACGGAGGCCGATAGAGCTCTCCAACAAGACCGCCGATATCGGCAACTGAGGGCTATAAATGACAGGGAGGCTATGAGACAAGTCAGGTAGTCGCCTCATCAACTACAGCATGAACGTCTCAGATCGAACTCTGAACTTCCAAACAAATGGCTCACCTATTGTTGTCATCCTGCAGGCAGCTAATGCTGCAGCTCCAGTATGTGGATTTTCTCTGATATCATATGGAATAATGAACGTCAATAACATGTTGAACGGGTTAGGTTATCAGCGTACCTGCACAGCAGCAGCAGCCGGTTCACAATGAGCCAGCCACCAATGTCAATTGGATGGCTCAGCGGGAATCCCGCCGACGAAATACGACCTCCGCAAGCATGTATCGGGGTGCTTCTAAGTCGAGTGCTCGTCAACGGGGCCATGCCAGCGGTTCCTCCACTGATACACGTCAGGGTAAATCGACGTTGAGCGAGCCGCGCTATCGTGAGTATAGCGTCATTGAAGTTCTCGACTCAGAGGATGAAGCCTAGCGGTGAATAAATTAGCATGATAAATTTTCATATTGAACATGTCTGACGAACCTCCTGAACAGGTATAGTGCTCGAGGGGAGCGCTAAGGTGCACCATGCGGTTTTTTGCGCATTCGTCGTTGACTTGACGGGTACAGCAGGGAGTGATAGTTACGGGTTGATGTTTCAGGAGTTTGTTTGCAAGCCATATAATTCATGTGATAGCAATTCTTCGTAGAAGGAGCTGAGTGAAGTGTAGCGGCGGCGGAGAAGTCAGGATTGAGTCATATACCAATGTCCGGAGAAAATTGATTTTGTGGAAGGGAGACGTCCTGTCTTCAATGGACTTGGCACAAGCGGCGACGACATCCAGGGTTGGTATCGTAAGCTGATGTTTATGAAGCCGCAGATCAGGTAAGCGACTTGGCGGCTGCGCGGAGTCCGTGCGCGACAGGTTGGGGCTAACAGGTCGGGCTGAATGTTCAACAGCGCAAGCGAATCAGGTCCCGGCAAGGGTCGCATCTGGAACGCACATCTCGCTTGGTTCCACTGACGTCGAACTCGAGACCACCAGGACCTAGTGGACTCTTCCAGCACATTTATCATGTATCAATGACAACGACCAGGTGATAAAACCAGGCCCGACGGCTAGGCAGGGTGCAGTTCATCCCCCGGTACTATGCCCAAGTACAAGCTCACGATAACTCCAGAGGCTGGTGGGGACAGCGACGTGTCGAGGGGCTTGACTTTGAGTTCCAACCAAGCCCCGGTTGTCGTTGTCGTTAATTTAACAACACCGGTATGTTTATTTGTTTCGTGGGCATCAAATACTCTGGTGCCAATTGCGTGTAGACCTATAGAACAGATGATCATCAACGACCGAAGCCGAAACCTCAGAAGCCTGAGGTACATGAAATCCCGGACTCTGACAACGAGCAAGTAAACGTGAGTATGATCGCATGAAGAGTTCAAGCGGGGACTTACATATTCATCAAGGTGGCGGACAAGCGTACACGTGCAGGCGAGAAGAAGGAAAGGGCCGCTGCACCCTCTAACAAGTCAGCGGAAGCTGCGAGCGATGGCGCTCAGTCGGCGAGCACTGTACCTGCCATCGACATTGCTTCCACAAGCAACAAGGGTGTTCCGCAGGCGAACGGCGACGTCCTTGCGGTTGCTGCTGGACCTTCAACCACCGGTACAAATGCTGACAATGAGGCGGTCATTACAGATGCTGCTACAGTAATCGAGGATACTGAAGAGGAAGAACTGCAGCCGCCGCCGAGGAAGCTTCTTCGCCGCGCAAGTCAGAGAAAGCGGGAGAAGGAGCGCGAGCGTATGATGGATCAGAGGAGCTATATCATGTGGTCATGAGTTCATGTACCCTAGCTGCGACATCTTAGCTGGAGTAAACTCACCACCGTGCAGTCCCTATTGCGCGTTCGACATAGTTGACAACGGACACAATTGAATTTACAAGATATTGTCTCCCAAGTTAATTTGTAGTCGAGATCGAACTAGTTGAGGCAACGGTGTGTTACAGAACGGCCGCAAAGTGTGAAATGGTCACACTATCCGGACGCCGAATTTTCCGCGAATTGCCTGGAGGCCATATTTCTAGCCCATGATCACGAAGGGCCTGCATGCGCGGATGCAGCACCATGAAGCCGCACTGCATCACTGGAACCGAGTCTACTACATAAACCGACCAGCCAGCCGAGCATTGTCAACTTCAAGAGGCTGCCTTAACGAGCACGAAATATTGCTTGGAATGACCGCGCGCTGGGACGCGCCGGGGGCACCTTCACGTGAAGCAAGTCCGCAGAGCCTGTGGGTCGGATACGTGCTCATGAGGGAGGTTCTGAATTGACACCAAAACTCAATATCGACCGAATCTAAGTAAAGACAACAGCAAATGCGACATACCTACTGCTCCATGTTGAGACTCCACACCCTTGCAATTCTCTCCATATGCGTCTTCAGCATCTGAAGGAGAAAACAATGAGAAACTCAACAACGAGCTTTGTGACATTAGGATACCTTCCTTGGTTTGGAATTTCGCCTTGATGTTGTTGTTGTGCGAGGACTCAACCTCCAACGCGGACGCTTGTTTTTCAATGAGCATCTTGGTGAAAATTTGCATGGTGACTTGGAGACGCAACACTACGGTCATACGAGAAATACAGGTCAATGGCAACCATAAAGTTACAGTTCAAGATAACAACTTACCTTGTTGAAGGGCTGACTCCTGAATATTTGTACTCAAGGAGCATACATCCCGGCGAGGATGAGAAATTGCTGGTCAAGTGTGATGCCCTCCTTGTCCTGGATTGTGGCCTTGACATTATCAATGGTATCGGAGGACTGGACCTCGAGAGTGAAGGCCTTTTCGGTCAGCGTCTTGACGAAGATCTGCATACCACCGCAAGACAGAAGACGAGGTGAAGTGTAGAGTCGTTCTGATTGTTGCAATTGGACGGAATCGTTCCATGTTCGAGCTGCCTTCCTGTAAAGATGAGACGCTGTTGGTCGGAGTCGGGCGATGGGCAGTGAGACAAGCCTAACTTTACCTCGACCGAAGTAAGGAGGATCTCGATGATGGCTCCGGAAGTCTTGAGCGAGTAGTAGACGTGACTCCGAACAAGAGAGAGAGAGAGAGAGAGGTGTGGTCGTGGATCCGTTCGGCGATTGCTGTGAGGGTTGCGCTCGAGGTGGGTAGCTCCGGAATTGACGTCGTCCATGCTTTGCTGTGCGGATGTGTTCAGCAGAGAGATCCTGGCGGCACAAGAAACAACAATTGTAAATGCAGGAAAAATGCGACATGTAACGCGACGTACCTGTCAGTGCTTGCCCATATCGACGAACTCTCCCCTGCGCTCCTCTCCGTCTCCTCTTCGACAATTTGAAGAAGGGTTGATAACGTCACGTCGTACGACTGTTGCATTCACGAAGGTGGCGGCTACAGCATGCTTGACATTCCAGGAGGGGCGACTGCAGAAAAGAGGTGAGAGGATGAAAGATCGAAGAAAAGAAGGCGAAGTCCACTGCAGCGCCACAGCAGCAAGACCGCCGTGACGCCCATCGCCCCACGTTGATCGACCGCTTTGCAATTGCACTTAGCCTTGCATTAATCCAGTCATGTACTGGTATGTTCTGCATCCATACTCCTGTTCTCCTTATTCACACTTTTGCTTTGCTCCTTGTCTCACTGCTGCTACGTAGCCACACATGGTATTTCTCTTCAACGGGCCCTCGGCGCATTAAACTGGAGGAGGGTTACATGAATACGTATGTTCTTCTGGCATCTATCCTCGTCACAATGCTGAATCTCCTCCTTAGGGACCCCACCACTGGCCCAGGAGCACGAAGCATGCCCTGAAATTATTCCTTTGACCATCCCATTTGTGCTCGCCCCTCGACCCTGTACATACAACTTGCGCGGCTGCAACCATTTGTCTTCGCTTCTGAGCTTTTCAGTATGACTTTCGAGTGCGAGGGCTGCAACGTCGAATACCATTCACAAGGACAGCTCATCAAGCACATAGAACAGACTCGAAATCCTGCCTGTCGTGCTGCGTATCTGGATGCCAATGCCTTTCACACATCCGACAGCTCCTCGGAACCAGACGACGACGATGACAACGACAATCCACCTCTCTCGCGTGCATCTAATGGATCGCCTCCACCTTTCGGAGGTGATATATTTGGTGTAGATTATGATGAGCACGACTTTCTACCGCCTCCTGATCCAGTTAGTCCAAATGCGGAGATTGCTCAGGCTGTCGACAACATATCTGATGTTGCCATGGAGGAGGAGGAAGATGATCAGTATTATCACGATGCGCTCAGTTCTTCTGAGGACGAAGATGAATGGGTTGCAAATCCCGGCAGTGAGCCGAAACCCAACATCGTTCATCTCGAGGAGCCCGTTGATCAACCAGAGGAGCTTAATATCCCTCAGCATGTCATCGACAACGCACGTAGCAACAGAACTCGTGTCGAGCAGGCTCTCCGCGGTCAATTGTTCTCGATACCCTATCCCTCCACCAAAGCCGGTTCGCCGATGCCCGAGCAGGAACTGCAAAGCGCAGGATATGCACACTACGCGTCCAGATCCGGTGGTGTTGACAACCCTTATGCCCCATTCAAGTCCAAGCTCGACTGGGAAGTTGCTCGTTGGGCAAAATTGCGTGGACCCAGTTCCACTGCTGTCTCGGAGCTTCTGAGCATCCCCGAGGTAAGCCGTTTCCATTAGTGAATTGGTCCTCTGGTTCATTGTTGCTGATCTCTAGTAGGTTTGCACAAAGCTCGATCTTTCATACAAAAACAGTCGAGAGCTCAATGCTTTGGTCGATAAGATTCCGAATCTTCGACCACGCTTCAAGGTCAAGGAGATCGAGCTTGGCGATGAGATATATGAGGTTTACTTTCGTGACGCGCTCGAGTGTGTGCGCGCATTGTTTGGCGAGCCCGAGTTCGCATCCCATGTGATCACGAAGCCCGAGCGGTTCTATGCCGACGCCAATCGGACGCAGCGAGTGCATTGGGACATGTTTACGGGAAAGTGGTGGTGGGCAATGCAGGTATGTGAATCCGTTCTGAGCATGATAGTGAATGGTCATTGATATTTGTACAAAAGAAAGAGCTTGATTCCATCAAGGAGGGTGGTACAATTGTGCCGATTATTGTCTCTACAGACAAAACTCAAGTTACGCTCTTTCGAAACAAGGCAGCGTATCCCGTCTATCTAACCATCGGTAATCTGCCCAAAGAAATCCGACGCAAGCCATCTCAACGAGGTCAGGTTCTTCTGGGCTATCTTCCGACAACAAAGCTCGAGCAGATCACAAATGCCTCCGCCCGTCGCCGTATGCTCGCAAATCTCTTCCACGCCTCTACACGAGAAGTCCTTGCACCCTTGAAGGATGTCGGTGTTACAGGTACACCCATGGCTCGCGGGGATGGTGTCAATTTCCGATGCCATCCAATCTTCGCTGCATATGTTGGTGACTACCTGGAGCAGCTCTTGGTCGCTGGGGTGAAGTACGGAGAGTGTCCAAAGTGTGAAGCTCCTCGGGACCGTCTTGGTGATCCTGAGACAAAGTATCCACTTCGTGACCTTGAAGCAGTCTTGGAGATTCTCGCCATCGCGGATGATAAACCTGCCGACTTTCTCAAGGAGTGCAACAAGGCTGGGATTCGTCCGATCTACCATCCGTTCTGGGCTGACCTGCCTTACTGCGACATCTACCTCTCCATCACGCCAGACATCCTCCACCAGCTTTATCAAGGTGTGATCAAACATCTTGTCTCGTGGATCAAGTCTGCATATAGCACTGTCGAGATTGATGCTCGGTGTCGTCGCCTACCTCGCAACCACAATGTTCGTGCATTTATGAAGGGTATCACTGGCTTGGAGAAGCTGACGGGCCGGGAGCATGGTGATATTGCCCGCATCTTGCTTGGACTCATTGCCGACCTCACGCTTCCAAACGGCATCTCCTCTGCTCGACTTGTCAAAGCAACTCGGGCAATGCTTGACTTCCTCTATCTCGCCCAATATCCTGTCCATAGCTCTCAGACTCTTGATCTATTGGAGGATGCCCTGAAGCGCTTTCACGATAACAAGTCAATCTTCGTCGACCTAGGAATATGTTCACAATGGAATCTACCCAAGTTACATGCACTGGATCATTTCCGCCAAATGATCGAATGGCTAGGTACACCCGACAACTTTAACACTGAATATACGGAGCGTCTTCATATCGATTTCGCCAAGGATGCCTACGAAGCCAGCAACAAAAAGGACGAGTATCCACAGATGACACAATGGCTTGAGCGCAAGGAGAAGGTTCTGCAGCATGAGAAGTACATCGAATGGTGTAGGGCGGGTTGTCCTCCGGTATATATGCTGAACTCTTTGGAGCCAGATATGAGCCCTCTTCTCATGCCAAAACATCCGTCCATGAAATCTGTTCATTTCGACACTCTTGCACAGGATTACGGTGCCGTTAACTTTCGTGCTGTCCTTTCCAGATACATTGCCGAGTTCAACTATCCCAACATCTCTCAATCACGCGTAGGGCAAGAGTCATTGTTGACTCACATTCCCTTCACCTCTGTGCCGGTATACTTCAAGGCACATTTTTGGGATGATGACTTTCCCCGCTTCCAGAACAGCAATAATTATGATGTTGTTCACTGTCGACCAGCATACGTCAGTACACGGAACATCCCCATTCCAGGCAGGTTTGACACTGTGCTTGTCAATAGTGGACATGACTTGTACAGTCATAATGCCAAAGGTGAGCTTCTATATATGCACTTATCCCTGTCCTTACCTTGTTTTATCAGACCATCGAATTGCGCGAGCACGTGTAATTTTCTCCATTCCTGATTTTGCCCGTGGTATCTTCAAAGGAGATCGACCTGTTCCAAAATATTTGGTTTACGTGGAATGGTTTACTGCATTCACTAACCCAGATCCTAATCATGGGATGTACAGAGTGTCTCCGTTGATACGCAATGGTTCAAGAGTGGCATCTATTATTCCTCTGTCTAACGTCCGTAGATCTGCTCATTTGTTTCCTGTTTTCGGAGCTGTTGCAGATAGATCATGGACTGCAGACAATGTCTTGGATCAGTGCTCAAAATTCTATGTAAACAATTTTAGTGATAGACACATGTATGGCATAATATATTAGATTTTTGCATAGATTAAAAGTGCATAGAGTCAGCATATTCATCTTAGTCTTGCTATAGTGCTTGCATAACTGCTATAGCATATTTGTAATTGAAATATACTTGGCATAATTGCTCTAATTATACAAATACTATGGATACTATGTAGTCTTGTATAGAAATATAGTATGTTTAAGCCAATTATGCCAGGGAGCTTTTTCCAGATGTTCCGCCAACGTGGGACTGCATGAATGCGCTCCCTATGCATGCCGTTCATGCCGGAAAGGTCAGAGGGGGCATAGAATGTGGAGACGGCGGAATGATAGATTCGGACCCGAAGCCGGTCTGGAATGATAGGCAGCTCGTGGCGAGGGATGTCAGAGGCAAGGCGAGGGTCATCAGGGTTACTCATTTGATGTACAAAGCGGGCAATGTATTCGTTGAGTTGTGGCTCATCCAGGGCATCCGCAAGGTCTCCGAGGTGTCGAGGATATCCTCGTGCTAAGAAGGGGTTATTGAGACCTTCAGCATGCAAGTCCAAGACAATATGCACATACCATGCGTACGAGCCAACTTCACCTCGGCAATGATATCGCCATCGACAGCCTCACCGTCGTCTTCATTCTCAGATGCTCCTACTGCACTGTTCTGCTTCTCTGAGTTCTCCAGCACAGCACGATCAACGTGAATGTTTATCAGATCACCGGTCTGCAGCATTCCGCGCGACGAGAACTCGTCATATGCAGCGGCGAGCTTGTCCTGCCGTTGGTTCGTGACGAGCATTTGTCCGAGGGGTTCGTACTTGCTTGAGCGACGCCACGGCTGCTTGACTGCACGGATATGTTTTGCTTCGGTGATAGATGAGCAAAGACCATTCGGGGCTCCGAATTCTTCGATGAGCATGCGATAATGCTTGAGTGAATGTTGACGCGGTAGAGAAATCTCTTTCTCTCGCACCCCTTCCTCCACGAAGACTGTGCGGTTCTCGTGGAAGTATTGTAGTGCCGTATCGAGCCTATCAAGTGTGTCATTGTCAAAAACATTGCGACGTGCTAGATAAGTGAACTCCAGTAAATCCGCAACGCAGCGAACCATTCTCGGAGGAACATGACCCGCAATTGCAGGTAATATGACCTGACAGTTTCATAGTTAGGCTTACACTATGGCATGGGATGTAACTTGTAGGTACCTTCATCAAGGCCTTTGGATCGTCGCCTGTCCACTGTTTAAAGCGCCGCCCTTCAGGGAATCTTCGTAAGCCAGGGAACAGAGGTACTGCGGCTATTCGGCGGTCAATGTCATCGATGATTTCATTAGCGCGAGATTCTCCATGTTTCTTTGTTAAGTACGCAAGGACCCAGGTCACCACATGGTCCTTGAACGTCCCCTTGATTAGCTGATGGAGCAAGTCAGGCGAGAGCAGCTCATGTATGTCAGCTCTGGGGAAATCATCTGTGAATGGCTATCAAGGAAGTAGTAAGTGTTTGTGACCTTGTAATCATGCTCAGTGTGACGTACCGTTATATTCCCAACATAACCGTACTCGTCCCAAACGACCGTGTGATCAAATTGTTGAACCAGGATACGATGTTCTTGCGTTCGCCGAGTTGCACGCTCATCATGATCAAGGTTATCTCGATGAGCAGTACAGCGCGGACACCATCCTTGGACAACGCCAGCGAGAAGTACTTGCTCCAGGTAGTCTGCAATATAAGGCCCAAACCCATATACTGCACGGCGGTATTGTCCATCGGGACAGACCACAATATCGGGTGTGCTGAAGTAGGGCTTCATTTGTTGAAAGATGGCGGAGATCGAGGAATGGAAGAGTTGCCGCCTGAATGTACGAAAATCCTTGCTATCATCATGTTCATCAGGAAAATGTCAACTGCTACTGAGCGCCCTGAGCCAGTGCGCTCAGTACCCATCAGTGCAAATAAGCCTAAATTCAGGCCAAATCTGCCAGTATGGGTCAGTAGTCCTTGTAGCCTCTGGGAAGGCCGGCTTGCACCTACCACCATAGCTTCAAATCTTGAGGGGGTGCCTCTAAAACTTTGCACTGTACTCCTAAGACCTTATCCTTG
This sequence comes from Panus rudis PR-1116 ss-1, assembly GCA_022160315.1. Classification (NCBI taxonomy): domain Eukaryota; kingdom Fungi; phylum Basidiomycota; class Agaricomycetes; order Polyporales; family Panaceae; genus Panus; species Panus rudis. The sequence continues at coordinate 29,775 of MU275395.1, read as the reverse complement.
ATTTCTGACACAAAAAATACCCTAATCAATAGCTGCTTTGGAGAGGTATTAAGGGATTTCTAACGTTCCCACGGGCGCTTAATGGGCGCTTAGCGCCGTTCAGTGCTACTCAGGTCTTCAGTGCAGCCAGTGCATGTCCGATTTCCTGATGCACACGACAACAGTTCACCTCCCTCACCATTACTGCCGACTGCGGTTCCTCAGACGTAATGCGTTCACCAGGTACAAAGTCTATGAGATTGCGGCGTCATTGTCTTGCGTTCTCCAATGCGCGCTCACCTTCTTCCTGATTGGCCTGGCCTACTTCCTATGGGATCTTCATACAACCGTCTTCAGGGTAGTGTTATTACCGCTGATCGTCTGGCTTGCTCTATATGTCGCTGCGATCGTCCTCTCGACAATGGATCCAGCTTGCCCATACACCATTCCAATGATAGGCAATCTATACCAATTCATTCATCTTCAAATTCTCAGAATCAATTCATTGGTCTACTGTCGGTTTCTTGGTCGCCAAGCATACCAGTACATACCCCAAACATCTCCATATAGCTTTGAGCACACAGCCCTGGCAGATCCCGAATATGACGCATTAGTTTTGGTATCTGCGTTCTCGACCTTCCGAACAAAGGACATGAGTGAGCAGGTCGTCAAGGCATTCCGGACTGTTCACCTGGGCAAAATCCATGAGATGGAATTCCTCAAGTATCTGTTCATTCCCAGTAACAATGTGCAGGCTACTGCAGCATTACAATCCTTCCTTCAACCAGCAGTCAAGGCTATTCTCACAACCCTCTTTCCATCGATGACCCAGATACAGCCCATTGGTATTCAGGGATATGTGAACGCCATCATGTTCACACTTGATTCAACTAATGTTGGCCGGTCCAGAATGGCACATATTCTTGGGAATATATGTGGCCTACGAGACGAGCACCTCTCGTCGGAACTTGTCGAGCACGTATGGGAGGCAGTTGCCCCCTGCTTTGACTTCTACAAGAAGAAGCGTTGGACCATTGCCACGAACAGTGCAAGAGGTGAGAGTTTCTTCACGGTCTACTTCATCGCTGCTGCTGACGATGTATGCGCAAATTAGTCATCGATGTCTTTACAAAATTCCTGTCTTTGCATCTGTCCAATGCCCCTGATTGCTACAGAAATTTCGTGGCCAGCCCTACATATGCGGACGACCTGGCTCCTAATTGGCTAGGTGGCTACTTATTCCTTCTCGTGCATTCTCGTCGCCACCTGGATGCCGAGAGCTTAGAGAGGGCGCATGGTGTTCTCATCAAGTTCTCTGATCTCCTGCAACATGTGATTGACCGATACGGAGAACGATTCACTGAAGAAGCCATCACTCGAGCTCAGCTCTGCATTGAACTTGCCGAAGAATTCCAGGCCAAGTATTCTACCGCAATCGACCCTGCTTTGTTGACGGGAGTGAAGCATATCGCATCAATCAAGAAACCGTATGTACCCCAGGCTATAGAAATGCAGTACTACTGGATGCAACCAGGCTGGCAGGAGAGTACATGTGCTTTACGGGAGTCTTTGAAAAAGGAATCGGACCAGACGACCCAGAATGACACACCTGCCGTAGACTTGGCGGAAGTAAAGGATGAGGAGAATCCAGTACAATCCAGTATGGGTTCTGATACTGACACCTCCACATTGCCTGTCAAGAAGGACGACTGACCCGACATTACCCATGTCGCTGAGGGGTGAGTGCTGTGTCTCGGCCGGGCAGAATCGTCCCCTTCGCTGCGTTCATCGACCATCTTTTCTCCGACGCATCACTCCCCAGCTCTCCATTTTCCCTGACACGCCCTCCTCATTCGGCCGTGCAATTCTTGATATGTCTACCCTTCCCTACCCTGTTGCCGCTATCACTCCCATCTTCTCTTCCAAAGTTGATATGATCCTGCAAGTTTTTCGCGAAGCATCATACCTCGTACTCGTAGTACTACTATACCCCTTGCACTACTATACCACAGTACCGTTTGGTCATGCATATGGGCGGGCTAGCAGGATCTCGTTAGCCACGCTCATGTACCATTCCTTCCCCAATGCTCCGGCTTCACTTCCCCATGACATCTCAACTCTCCTCTCTTTGAAACATCCTCATTCGTTTGTGCAATTCTTTGTATACTCTCCCTCTTTCAAACCTGATATGATCCTTCGTATTTTTGCCGCGCAGTATGCAACTACTATGCAATCTTGTATGTTTCCATTACCTATCTCTGGATTGTACTACGCGCAGCTCACCTTCATTCGTACTCTAGACTAGACGGGCGGTTTCGTATGGTTCAAGGTCTAGTATTCAATCTGCTACCATAGTACCAAGGGTTGCGCGCAGACGGCTTTGGGGCTGAACTGCGTCGTACCGTCCTTCGCTGCTTCGCTAGTCTCAACAATGCTTCTCATCTCCCTGTCTCCCTTCTCTTTTCCTTCTCACCCCCAGACTCTTTTTCTTCCCACACATTACTTTTTTTCCATGCACATACACGAATTTCCATAAATCCTTTCTGTCCAACTTACTCCAGTTATTCGCCGAACCTCTGGGAATGTGCTATCTCAAACCATCTCCGACCTGTTCTGTTTTTGTGCTGTAAACCAGTGATGTTCAAGCTTGTCGTTTTTGCCATCTTGTTTTCTTTACATCGGGATGTATGTACGAGTACCCAAGACGATGTCCGCTGTTCCAAGTTACAACAGGTTATTTTGTACAAATTTATTTGCGCATCGGATGGATTGGACTCTTCGCCGATATGAGGAAACAACGCAATCGGATTCAAATTCATCCTTTGACGTACCGGCCCTGCCTGATGCTGTCCCACCCTCCAGGTCACGGTCCCCCGACAATAGTATCTTCGTTCTTCAAGTTGCCAAGTCCGATCCAAAAGCAAGGTGGACCACCGATCATATACCGGACAAGCTGCGTCAGGCATTCATATACTTGATGGTGCCGCACGCTCGCATTGTAGCGGGCTCTGGTAAACCATGGGCATCCCTAACCATTTCACAGGTTCAGGTTCTCTTCAATGAGGTTTACAATAGGAGGATTACAAAACCGTATAAAATTGTCCCTCACGATGTATACTCAACTTTGGTGCGTACCATACACTCGCATCGGCAACGTACTCAGCGCGCGCGTAGATATCATATCGCATCAATGACTGGCGTAACAAGATTGCGACCAGTGCCGTGGCTGCGCTGAAAAAGGTCATTGCGGTCAATACAGCGCAACAGGGGACAGATCCCGATGAGAAACACCCTATCCCCTATGATGGACCCCACCGTCTCGAACTCATAAAAGAGTGGATCGCCTTTCAGCTTGGTGACCGCGACAAACGCGTCCCCTTCCATTGGGGACGGTGGAATCGATTGAACGACAAAAGAAGCGTGAGTGAAACCCACACACCAGTTCGTCTTATCCCGCTCATTCCCGTTCCAATGCAGGGCACATTCCAGAGCGAGCTTATTCTCCGAACCTTTGCCAGCGGCCATCTCGCCCTCTTCGCGGACCTTAACAACAGAGAGGATCCATGGGTGGAGAAGCAGTGGCCGGGTGATGTGTTTCCCTGTGGCGCACTTGTATTGTGCATTCAGGCGGTGAGTAGTTTTTTGCCTTTAGATGGGATGAACATGTGAGGGACTGAACCTATATGAGCAGGTAGAACGCGCTTTGCTTGCATTCGAGAGTGGCGAGTTCGTGAAGAAGACTGGTCATGAAGCACATTTCTCCGAAGACAACTGGGGCGACAAAATTGTCATCGTCGACGGCAAGAAGGTGAAACTTCCACGTGCCAGTAAGTATATGAGACTCGTAAAAGCTTGGAGCCCTATGAAGTGGAACCAGTTCATTAAGCTTGCCTGGGGGTATGAGGAAGCTAAAGCGGGCCGTCAAAAAGGCTATGTTGACGATGAGGATGAAGAGGCGGAGGAGTCAGATGGGTCTGAAAATGAGATGAACTTAGATTATGAGTCCGATATCAATGTTTCGGGTACCTCCGATGTGGAGTAATGGGTTCGTTCATTGGTATGATACTACTAGTACAGCATGTATGTGTCAATTTCTATCCTGCAGTACTACATCGGCGTCTTGAACAGCCTTGAACTCTGATTGAGCTGCCACTTTTATGCCTTGCGAGCTATCTTGAGAAGCTACTTGGGTGCATCTTGAAGGTATGTCTTGGTTGTGTCTACTTGACGGTCTTGCTAACCTTGGTCAAGAGAAGGGGGGCTACTTGACCAAGTAGGATTACTTGAGGACCTCTTGTCTTGGCGGTCTTGGTCAAGTCGTTCAAGATGTCCCAAGACGGGGTGGAGAATTGCTGATGTCGTGACATTCGTGGCATTTGGTTTCAAGATACATTCAATGTCGAAACGTCGGAAGCGACTAACAGCCAATGTGCAACGGAGATTGATCCTTCTTAGTAGAGTGTTGAGACGAAGACGACAAGAGACACCGGACGTTCCTTATCTACGACGATGTTGAGGGAGCATCGTGTGTTGAGCCGCTAATAGTCAAAACGAGCAAAGCAGCACGAGCAGAAAAAGGGGCACAACGATCAGGGGGCGCTAGGGTGAACCTCAATTGGCACTGAGAACGTTGTCGACGAGTTGAGGTTACAGCGAGTTCTGACCCGAGAGCACCTCGCCAACTATGATTGAGTGTGGTGAGAACGGATAGCTGGACGAGAACTTACCAAAGTGACATTTGATGGTCTCGAGTGCATTCTGTGGACAATCTGTTTGTCCTGTTCAAAGGTGGATCCTATAATTCAAATAAAGCGGCCCAGGATGAGTTGGACGTTCACGATGAAGCGAATTGAGTGCAAATGGCTGAGACATGCGTTCGCAACCTCATCACGTCCGGCAGCGTGATATCTGCAGGCGTGCGGGTCATCAACATTGATCACGGGTGGCTCTAGTGTCTCGTGCTGAGATATTCACCCATGCGGACCATGACCGCGACTCACAAGTCTGATACAAGCGGCACCTTCGCACAAGTTGTCGACAACTTTCGACTGACGCGTTTGAGGGCCATATCATAGTGTGGGGAAATTGTGAGGAACTCAGTTACTGAAACATAAGTGGCAGGCTAAGTTCACTCCTAAGTCTGGTTCCAAGGCGACGCAGCAAAGAGTTAATAGAGCATGTCCTAGAGAATTGTGGTGTCATGCAGCAGCCTTCAGATCGATAGAATTGAGTTGCAGTGGCTTTTGCTGGACGGCAAGCCGAAGCCCAATAACGAACGGACCTCAAGGAGGTACGTCAGTGGAGACTGGAGTTCTCTAGCGAGATTGGGTGTTCTAAGCCTCCGTAATGATGTGATCGGGACAGGCATACGCCCTTGTTGGCGAGAAAGCCAGCGACGGCAGAGTGAGTCGAGAGAGCGTTGACTTCACGAGAAACAGGGATCCGAGTTGAAGTATGCCGACATCAGTCTTAAGCCAGTTCAAGGCACTTCGGTGTGTCCTTTGTCATTCAATAAATGTCAGGGTTAGCGAAAAATCAATCGTTCTATGTGAGAAGACACCTCCCTCCTACAAGACTGTTTCATCCCAGCCCAGTACCTCCGATATTGACGAAAGGCGGGACGAGAGGCTAATGTGGGTTGTGAGATGTTTTTACCTAGGGTCGACAATGAGATTGCCAAGTATACTCGCCGACCTTCGTGAAGTCACAGAAAAGGTCGTGGCCAGGAGCGCAGCGAACCTCGACTTGTCGTCTTAATCCAAGGAACAGTCGGGTTCAAGAGGCAGGAAAGCACGACAATATGTCAAGGGTAGAGAGCGATGTAATAATCCTAAGTGAGCGTTGCAACTTTGAGAGAGCGCGTCTCGAACGGACATTACGGTTGCCAAACGCCGACGACCAAATAAGCCCAAATATGGACGGTCTCGACGAGTCGACTGTTAAAGAACTTGCCACTGCAGGACTCGGACGTCCGCAAAGGTAGACATCCACACGACAATGCTCCTAGACTGACAGCCTGGGGTACTGTGTCTCAAATTGATTCTTTATATTGTTTACAGTCTCAAGTCTCAAGACTCAAGAGTACCGGGCTAAGTACTTGGGAAGCAAAACCTGAAGTACCGGGCCTCTCCACAGCGCTCGACTACGTGCGAACGGCCAAACACATCCTACGCAGGCTACGCTAACGACTTCGAATGCACTAAGACGATACAGTCTGTCCTTGGAAACGGCGCATGGTAAGCTCACGGTGCCGCTCGTCGTCCCCGTAAGATTCCAGCCATTCGACCATCCGACTGAGGTCAAGCTGAGAGAGAACAGGCCCCCCTCTTCCTTGATTCACCTTTCCATTATGCACAGATGTCTTCCTTCCTGCAGCAATCTTCATAGTTGTGACGAGCTCTGGGCCCCTAACGCTATGCTATGCTCAGACCTTGGACTCGAGACTCGGCAGAGGACCAGCCGAGCTTTCTCCGCCTGGAGTACTTCGTACTTAAGTTTCGAATTTCCAGTCTGACACGTTCTGTGCAGAGACTTTCATCTCCTCGTCCATCGGTATGCACTCTTAAGCATTGACTTATCCAGAAGCTCTTAGTTTGGCTGACTTGCAATGGTTATCCCTTTAGTTTGGCAGACAGGCTATCCGGTATACATGTGGCCACAGCAGCGACTTGGACTACGATATTGCTGGACTCAGCTGTGATTGCGGTGAGGTACTAGGTCCTGTTACGAAGAATTTCATAGTCATCTGATTTTTCCAAAAAACATATATGGTCAGTAAACCGTTAATTCTCATGTCTCTAGCGGACCACGAACATCTCAATCGGTCTCTGCTGCGAGAGATGTCCACCACCACATAAATCTGTTAGCAACGCGAGTTCAGTTGGATTGACTCGCATTTTCTCCTATTCATACTAGTACCACCGCCACAGCTTGTCTCAATCCCCGTCGTCCGGTATTATCCTGGATCCCCGGACGAGTGCGCTGAGAGGCGGTAAACCACATCTGACAATTGCCGCCGAGAAGTTTCCTTCTTCGATCCTGCCAACGTACAGTGTCCTTGTTTTGGGTGGAGGACAACACAGGCAACGAATCCTACTACCATATGCAGTGCCAGCCTCAACGTTCAGGCATCTCGCCAACTAGCGCCGTGCACCAGGTCACTTTGACATACAATGTGGACAAAGAGACCATAGAAGGCGGGTAAGGGTAAACAAATGGAACGCGCCCATCCTTTTGTTCAAATTTGTTGTGCCAAACCGGGCGAAGCTGTGTCAAATGTTGAGTCTCAATACTTGGACCATAGCATTCATCCCCCATCTTCCATATATATAGCCTTTCAGTGACGCCTCTGTTCTTCGTCTCTGGAGTCACCTCGGACACCCACAACCACTAGAACACCTTCTAACTCTTGAGGTCTTTCTATGCGTATACCTCTCTTGTCCAAGTTCCTACCTCAGCCCCCTGATACTCAGACGCGTCGCGTCTACCCTCGGAAAGGCGGAGGTGGTGGTGGCCATGGTGGCGGAGGCCATGGAGGCGGCGGACACGGTAGGCTCCTATCTCATATGCCATATCCTTCAGTGCATCATTGTCTTACGCGTCGGTGTTTCTTTTACAGCTGCCTCTGGTGGACACATGGGTGGAGGAAGCGGAAGTTCGAGTGGCGGTCACGCTAGTAGCGGATTGAACATTGGTGGCACGTCCAGGTCTGTTCCGGTTTCAGGAAAGGTTCCGGTCGCGGGCAGTACGGCGAGTACTTACAATCGCGGCGGTGGACCTGAGACGACTATCCCCAACGGACAACCGTTCGCTGGGAGGCAGGCTGGTGGAGGTAGTCGAGATGGTGTATACGGAACTTCGTGCGTGATCTGCAACGCGTTTGCCCCAATGAAACTGACGGCAGTATTGCGTAGGGTATATGGCAGTGGTTACCCACCGTCGTATAGCTCCCCATACCCGTATTATGGAACTCCAGGCCTTGGGTTTCCATTTTACTTCTGGCCTGTTCCCTGGCCCGCGTACACATATACCCCGCCATACCTATACAACCAAGAGGTGCGTGTCATGAGTCTCCTGGATGCGCGGCATGTATCTGATGATGTTCACGTGATAATAGCTGGGCGGCCCTGACAACAAGGATCGCCCCGGAGGAGTGATGGTACTCTCGACCTTCAGGTCAAACTCGTCAGATGGTAAAGTGAACAGTACCACATTCCACCTCTTCGCGGACAATACCACTGTCTCGGCACTTACCGACATCCTTCGCGCGAACTGCACCTCGAACACCTCGGGTCCTGTCGTCTACAACTCCTCGGATCCATTTTCTCCTCGACCGGAACAAGCTGTTCAGTACTACCGTGCTTCTAGCGTCGTATTGACATTGGACGGCTATAACGATACCAAGGCATTGAACAATGTTACCGCTGCTGATGTTCCTATCCCGACTTGGGTCGACCCGTTCTTGTTAAGCTGCTTGAACTCGACGATTGGGATTGCTGTTCCTTTGGTTGACTCGTGTGCTCTGTCTATCCCGATCCCGGGTACAGTCTCTTTGGTTTCTCTACTTACTGTGTTCATGTATTGGTTGATATAACCGTCGGGCTCGTGTTTAGACCTTGGTTGTCTTTTTTGTTACGTTAGCATGGACATGGACTCATACTTATGTGTAGCCATACTTATGCGTAGCCTTATGGACAACTATTGTGACAACTTGGACTATGTTTGATGAACCCGATGAACCCCGCTGAGCGTTATTGCGGCAAGGATACTTAATTGAGATTCAACTGGTTTGTTTTGTATCTTTTTATGTATGATTGTTGACTTGGTGTGACGTACGGCATATGGACTGTCGTGGCACAAGCTCCGGGTGACCTCTCCGTGACTATGTAGTATGTACTTGCCTCATTTGCCCCTCATTACGAAGATTCACCGATGGAACCACCAACGAAATTTGCTCGATTTCGGGATTGAAGAAACTGATCCCATCACCACTGGTATACAGCACAGTATGATAAGTACGTAGGGACAAGAATGTACGGGGTCGACTGACCGACCGATCCTGTCCAACATAAGCAAGAATACAAAACGGAAGTTGCAGTCCGAAAGAGCGAAAGGTGGGATGCCATCATATCGAGAGGTTATATTCGTATTCGCTGCCGACACTTTGCGACATCCAGAGAACAATCGCGGAGAGCATGAGAGCGACGTTCTGCGAGACGCTTGCGTAGCCGTAATAGGTGTACTGCTCTTCGTATTCGTGGGTAATGTATTTGAGGACCAGGAGAGCCTGGATGGGATTATGGACATATCAACGCTCAAGTTATTCGCAATTCAGGGAGGAATGAACGGTACGCACCACGCTACCAGCCAACCCACCAGCCATCAACGCAAATCCGATGAACAAGAACAGCCTCGCTCTCCACACCGCTTTGGGATCCTGGAAGCCCTCATCCCCTCTCACCCTATCCTTGTCGATGAGGTTGACGACGAGCATTCCAAGAAGTGAGCAGATGCCCGGTACCCAATCGACGAAAGCGACATGAACGGGTGGGGGAAGATCAGGTTCGCCGTAGGGGGCATGAGCGTGGGCGGAAAGGATGGCGGCGTCGAGGAAAGTCCAGTTAGCCAGTGCAAACTGGATCATCGAGGTGATAAGTTGGAGTTGTGGTTGTTTGTGTGTCGTGTGAGTTGGGGGATGAAGCGGAGGTAATGTGCGGGTTATCAAGTTGCCAGTAGCGATCATTCCGTCAGGCACTCGAGACGAACATAAAAGACGTTGTACGTACCAAACCACCAGCAAGATAGACTCCTATTGTCCGTCTGTGCTTCCCCAGGGAGAAGTTAGGGAACGGATTGAGACAAACCCTCCTCGGGTCGTAATTAGAGCGGGGAAGAGACATCACTGAGAATTTATGAAGGATTGCTGTTTGTCCGACCTTTTTATCAGCCACATAGACCGCTTGAGCTATCTAGAAGGTACTCACCACTCAAGCAGTGGGACGGGAGACGAAAGAGGAGGAGGATATATTGTGAAGTTGCGCCCGAGGTTTCGTTTGCATGATGCTGTCGCCGCTGCGCCTCGTCGCAAAGTCCGGCGTCAATGGGTCACAGGACTCATCTGAGTAACGTGATGTCTCTCCATCGATCGCGTTGCCGCTCAACTGAAGTTGTTGTTGAGGACCTTGAGGTGGACACATAGATTGAAGATTCCCTCAACCACCACTCGTAAGAGTTGGAAACAATCGCTCGTGGACTCGTTCTAAACAGAAAGTGGTCCACGAACGCCCTGGCCGTGTAATAGTGAACCATGAAATCAGTGCCAGTGAGTAGTACTGATTACTTCTTTCATTGTCCATATGCTAGTCTTAGCCCAGGCGCACTACAAACATACACTATCATAGTTAGAGAATTGAAAATCTTGCATATGGGCGGCCTACTTACAAGTTTCAAGTCACCGATGGCCCGGGCAACGCGATGCGGAATAACGCGACGCGATCACATGATATCCAAGTGCTTTTGTTTTTGTTGACAAGGCCAACAACGATACAAGGTCGTACGCGTACGACTCTCACGGTCGGCGTAGGCTTATAAACAGCCGCCCTAGACGACGCCCTTTTTGTTCACCTCCCACCACCATCTACTACTGCAGCGCACCCACTCGGTCCAACTTCCTCCGCTGCCCCTCAAGGCCTCACGACTTGAACTGATCCTGCTGGTATGTAAGGCAAGCTTCTTCAACGGTGTCGACTAATCATATGATAACCAGATCTTTTCAACACCGACTGTCACCAGTGGCAAGAGCAGCCGCGTGCAACTGCGTCTTCTCGCTTGCCTTCCACTATCACTGTCGCGAACCTGGAAGTCGACTTTCCAACCTCACTCAACACAACTTGAATTTTGCAATCAGACCTTTGTCGTTTGGTATGTGACTCATCAACTTTTAAGCTTCTTCGCGTTGCGGACTAATGGTTTCTAGATCCTCTGAATATTAATCGCCATGGGCACAGGAGGCGTAGTTAGCTATGTTCATCGCCGGAGGCACCACAATTATTACTACGGCTGTGACGGGTATCCTAGAGGTTTAGGGATAGACACCTTCGAGGAGATCCCCAGGGACACGAAGAAATTTAAAGCTTGGCTCACGAAGAAACGAAAAGCCCTGGACAAAGAATACAACGAGGCCGAGGAAAAGGAGAGGTTCAACGAGTACCCTGATCCCTGGGAACACCTCTACGAGGTCGACTTAGACAAACTATCCTTCAACTACATGTTTGCACCGCTATACCGCCTAGATCACATGCCTCCTTGCGACATATTCCTTCGGGGGATCGGCGTATATGACCATTACGGCGTATATTCATTTACGCATGATACCCCCGAGGAGTATCGTTGGCCGCTTCCCGCCCCAACTCCAGCAATATCTGAAGACTTGCAGAAGATTTATTCCACCAACGACGAGGCCCAAAAGAAGTCAGGCAAAGTCAGTGAAGTTGCCGTGGACCAATTACTTGGCTGTTCGACGCAGTTATCCATTCGGGAGCAAGTCCGCGTCCGATTGCTTGAGTTGACGGTTGGCACCATCCTGACACAGCCCCGAAATGGAAACCTCATTGCGAGGAATATTATTGGTCTCGCGGATCGTCTCAAGTCCATGCGGCTGCAAATGACTATTTCGACTTGATCATGCAGCTCACTTTTTTTTTTT
>MU275395.1:1563-18032 GCA_022160315.1 Panus rudis PR-1116 ss-1 | reverse complement strand
CGTCCGCGAGGGCAATGCCCTATGGTAGACGTTACATCTGCAGTAATACAAAATATGTCGCTGCCCCCCTATACCTCCCGCATTCAAGATGAGATGAGTGGTGCTGCGGAAAAGGTGTGGTCAGTACCAGGGAAGGGCGCGCCCCAGAGTGGTAAGACCAATTTCGCAGGATAGCGTTCGTCGATGCATCTGTGCCTTCTCTCCTCGTCATCTCTTTCCTATCCCATCTCCCTCGTCCTCCAATCTACCCTCTGCCTCCAATCCCCATATATCCAGCGGCTAGCAGCCGTATCCCACCCCTACCCAGATCTACCCCCTCTCTTCTTCCTCTGCCCCTTCCTCAAGCCCTCTCCCTCGTCCTCCGAGTCCTTCTTTGGTAGAACAAGGTTGCCGAACGTCTCATGGAAGCGTTTTGTATCGTGGATGTATTGGAACAGGTGTGGGAGGGCATCTGCACTTGTCAGGAGCATCCGCATTATTCTCGCCGCTGGGCCTAGCCGCACTCGCATTCGTTGCCGTTGTCTCTCGTAGGCTTCGCAGGTCATCAGAAAGTGATGCACCGTCTCCTGCTCCTTGCCGCACTGCGGACAGACCGCATCATTTGCTTTTCCAATCCTCCAAAGGTACCGTTGCAGGGGGACAGTCTGAGCTCGTAACTGGAAGAGTAGACTCGCATTTTTGCGTGGGAGGGAGGCGGTGAGCTTGGTGAACACATTTGAGGGCATAGAGGGATCAATGTCACTTAGCTTGTTGTGTCGTGGCGACTCTTTCCACAGTTTTCCGGCATTATGCTTGAGTTCCGCCGCAAAGACCTGCTTGAGTTTTGGTGCACTAAGTGGGAGTGGGTTGCGCAAGCATGCTGGGAGCTTCGACATTGGCGTTAAGCTCTCGCGACGTGCAGCCTTCTTCGCCTCCTCATCCACAGCTTCGTTCCCTGTTATCCCCTCATGACCCGGGACCCATCGTAATGTCAAGCCATTCTCGTGTTTCTTCTGATACTTCTTGATCATCTGGTGAGTGTGTTCTCGAAGGTATTGCCCGGGTTTGTGTTTACGTGATGTCATGCCTTGGATTGCTGCTTGATTGTCTGCCGCTATGGACGCCTCTCCCCAGAATGTCTTGCCTTCTCGGAGAAGGTGCGCTCCTAACAAGAGGCCCACAAGCTCTGCCTCGTATACAGTGTGATCTGATGACTTACCCAGATAGTATCTTAACGACGTGATTTCCATCAGGCCTAAGCGACCCGCTCGATACAGAACCGCTGCAGCTCCGACTCCGCCTTCGTAATCTGAGCCATCTGTGTATACCCGTATTCCAGGTCTGTCTACCCAGCCGTTCTCGTCATTGATCGCTGACTCCACAGTATCTGCGATGACCGTACGGAATTTGGGACGCCAGTGTGGAGGGTACAGGGAGGGCGTGATGGTCTCAATGTCATCGGGGGAGAGGCGGTAGCGATGTAGAAGTTCATGTAGCGGTGAGCGGTGTCGTTGTACGTATCGTTTGGAGGCTTTCTTCACTGATGGCGCAAGTCGGTGGGAGGTTGGTAGGGTGCAGAGGCGGACCGCCGCTCGGTGGCAGAGTTTGTCAACCAGTAGAGGGAAGGGGAGCATGTTTGCGTGAACTTCCATAACATCCGTTGCAGTCGAACGCAGACCACCTGTAATCATCAGCAAAGCATCCCGTTGCACCCGGCCGAGCTTTCTAATTGCGCCCACAGAGCCCTTCGCTTTACCACTGCCTGTGTCGCAGCGGGTGGAGATAGGGTTCAGGAAGACGTCCGCTGCATAGAGCATGCTGGGAATCGCCACACTGTAATAAAGTTGCTTGGCAATCCTCGCTGGGATCCCCTTTGAAGGCCGTGCAAGCCGCCGAAATGCTTGAACCCACTTGACGCCCTTCGCTAGGGCTAAATCAACCTGCTCTCGAAACTTGACTTTCCGGTCAACAAGTACCCCCAGAAAGCGTTGGTAATCCGACGCGGGGATCACCTGGTCACCTAGCTTCAGTGCAGGGCCTACCCCACTCAACCGATACTGTGAGTTAAGGAGGCCTAGCTTCTCGTACGAGAACTCGGACGTATGCGAGCGGGCCCACTCCAGAGCCCCGTCAGGGCCTGTCATGTACTCTTCGAGCATGGCGTGTGCATCCTTGAGCGTAGGGGCCACTGCCTGGACTGCAACGTCATCAATGTTACCTGCTGGGACAATACGTACAGTTCCTCTCTGCCTCTCCGGGAGTGTATCCAGCAAAGCAGAGTTGTAGTACTGGTAGAGGATGACCGAGAGAGGGCAACCTTGTTCGATGCCACTGGTGATCTCGTAAAGGGCAGATCTAAAATCATCAAAACAAAGGTGAGTTTTCCTACCCTGGGCTTTGCGTTGAAGCCAGCCAACGATTTCCTTTGGGACGCCCCGTTGTCGCATGTCGTGGAACAGCTGTGCTGGGTTGGCATTCGGGAATGCTGCTTTAATATCTAGGAAAAGTGTCGCCACCGCCCGCTTTGTTCGCCAGGCATCCTTGATTGTAGAGACGAGCAGGTGAAGAGAGTCGGTGGTGGTGCGCCCCGGTCGTCCAAGGAAATGGTTGTCGCTGAGCATGGACTGGCGTTCTGCATGATGGACCAGAATATCAGCTACACACGCTGAGAGGATCTTACCCATGCAGTTAAGGAGCGCGATCGGTGCAGCTCACTTTCAACCCCTCCCATTACCTTCTCTGTGCTAATTTCCATCGGAACGAAATTCCCCAGAAAAGCATTACAGAGGAACTTGGGTATTGGGGTAGGAAACATATCTATGTCCAGTTTTTTACCCATCTGCATGACGCTGCAAAGCTTCGCGACCAGGTCGCACAATTGGTTGATACTGTCCTGCAAGATGAAGATAACGTTGGACGACCTCGGGTCGTGTTCGGCGTAGCCTTTGATTTTTTACATGTTGTCCTTGTCCGTATCAATAGGACCACGAAAACCTTCACACATACCCCCGCCCTTCAGTTCTTCCCTTCCCGTTTTGCGACCAGTGCATCTACACCGGGTATCGAGGCTCTGGCCAGATTGGCAGACCTGTCTGCCGAAGACGATCTGCAGTTTTATCTTGGCCATTGGTATTCCATCTATCACCCCAAATGTGATGCGCCGTCGCCGCAAACTGGCATTGGCAAATCAAAGAGAAAATTGAAGGGTAAAAGGTCAACCCAATTGAGACGATCAGCTCGCCTAAAATCCACTCCCAAAGCACCCCAAACGCAACCGCCGCCCACCGCCCTCCGCCGTCTCACTCATGGTCTTCCCGCCGAATTGTGGATGCATGTCGCCAGCTTTGTCGACAACGGGTCAGACCTCGTAAACCTCGCCCTTGTCTCGCGCACTATTGCCCACACCACCCTGCCCTACCTTAAATACCCCCAAATCGGCATTTACGGGCTTGGAAAAGGTGACCAGGCGTCCATTTTTGGTCCCATACACTACGTCATTGCGCGTTCGCCTTCGTCGCACGTTCTTCTACCCCCTCCAAACTTGGAAACTGATCCAGGTCATGAGGCGCAATACGCAGAAGAAGACTGCGAGGATGACTACCATGAAATGTACCGTCATCCCAGGCAACCTCGTCGCAAATGGGAGTACCTGACTACGGCAGGATTCACCATGGCTTGGAACCCATGTCATGCCAATGGTCAGGGGGAAGCTTTGACCGTGTGCTTGAGGGCCATGCGTGGCGAGGCGTCGAGCTTTTCGTCCAGAGATAAGTACGCGTTACTGGATGCGAGCAAACAGTTCAAGAAAGCTGAGATGAAATACCGTGGTGAGGTCAAGTGTGGATATGCATCGATCGCTTTAGAATCATACGTCTCATTCAAGAGGGCCTCCGATGAGGAAGACACGTCTGGCGAGGATGTCGTTTGGGCGATGAGCTGGCTTGAGATTCAGCGACGGCGAGAGCGTGCTTTTGTCGAGGATGTAACGCGGCAGCGCGAGAGATTGGGATTAAGATAGAGGCCGTGAGTTTGGAGTACCCGGACACAGGAGATATATGTCCCATTTACTTGCTAGAAAAGAGAAACTTCCAGTAGCAGCATTGTATTATACTTTTGAAGTAATGTACTCGAGTCGGGGTGTAACAGGTTGGTTCAATTCCACTAGAGATGCACGCGGCAATACAGAGCAGACCCTCTTAGGCCTTGTATGCGGTCAAGTTCGAATAGCTAGACTCGGCACATTACTATACTTACGATGAAATCCACATGTTACGTACAGCGTCGCAACGGTTGTTTAAACTTTATGGTGTACATCCCGTCATTTCTCGGAGAATTAGTACACTTGTTGAGACAGAGCCCTTGTCTGAAGAGTGCTGATGCAAGCTGGATGAATGCGACGGAGCAAGGAAACGATACACTAAGTGACTCAGAGTCCGAAGGGAGGCGGAAAAAGAAATATTTTGAGTCGATTTTGAGTTTCGTCTGCTCGGTGGCGGTGCCACGTGATGGCGATTCACGGGAAATCCTCGGATTTATGTGCGCTCTTCTTTTTCAGAAACGCGAGGAACAGTACTTGCGAACAACGGGAATTGCGCAACCACCGCTATCCTCCTATAAGTCAGCTTCAGCTATCTAGATGCCAAGATGTCGCGGGGGAGGAAAACCGCCGTAAACGTTGCAATAGAGAGCGGCGTGTAGCCCCCGACATGCTTGGCCATACGTGTACGTTCCACCCTGACTTGATTCCGAGGCACTCGGAAAGCCCATATAACGCACCATGTTTAGGTGAACTCAGCTTGAGACCCAACCTCTTATCTTCCTTAGCTCACCCAACGATATAGTAAGATGTCACTGGGCGAGGGGAAGACCATTACGGCTTTGACTACTAGTGGTCGGAACTCAAGCTCGCTCTCCGTTCGAGCACACTCCCCTCAACGTCCACCCGATATCGCAAAGCTTCCGCCGAACAGAACAAGGTCTCGTACTTCAAACATCGGGATCAACAACGAAGGCGACATTGAGCTCGACGAGCTTGGATATTTTCACGGATATTCTTCTACTGACGCTCCACGCTTCGCTCCTAGCAGTAGCCCGAGTCCTGGCGATGCACGTGCACCAGGAGACGATGGGCCTCCTCCTACCGTCAATAATACGGAGAATTCGAAGAAAGTGCTCGACTATCTACAGCATACTGTTTTATGCTGGAATTTGTTCCTCGCTGGATGGGACGCCGGAACCACTGGCCCTCTTCTGCATCGCATTCAGGAGGTCTACCATGCCAATTATGCTGTAGTCTCCCTCTTGTTCGTATTCACCTGTCTCGTGAGTATGGAAAGGATTGCTGCCGTCGACCTCATAGTTCACACGTATTTAGGGATTTATTGGTGGTGCCGCACTGAATGTCCATCTCATTGAACACCTGGGATTTGGAAAAGTAGGTCCACACTCTCCTTGTGATATCGAGCTCGAACTGAGATTTCGTTCTGAACATTCGTAGACTATGGTGCTCGGCTCACTCTTCCAAGTTGTTGGGTACGCTGTAATGTCCGCCGCACCGCCGTTCCCAGTTTTGGTTCTCGCATATTGTATGGACGGATTCGGCATCGCAGTACAGGACGCAAACGCCAATGCGTATGTCGCCAGCTACAAAAAGCAAGCGGCTAACAGAATGGGTATCTTGCATGCTGTTTTCGGGGCTGGGGCATTAGTTGCTCCGTTAGCGGCTACGCAGTTCGCGCAGATCCCGCAATGGTCGTTCTTCTTCTTGATCTCGCTTGGGATTGCCCTTAGCAATACCATTGCGTTGCTACTGGTGTTCCGACTCAAGGGCCAGGATGGTAAGAATCCATAGGGTGCCACAATGGTATTGGTGCTCACTGAATACTCCTTCCATAGAATGTCTCAAGGAGATTGGGCAAATGCCGGATGAACATGCGCAAGGGGACTCAGAGTCAAGTCGTCAAATGAACAAGTATCGCCAAATATTCAAGCAGAAGGAACTTCACTTCCTGGCTTTTTTCACGTTGGTTTATGTTGGCATTGAAGTTGCACTGGGAGGTGGGTGTCTCCGATTGCTTGGTGATCACTGTTCTCGACTAACACGGGGAATAAAGGATGGATCGTTGAATATATCAGACAAGAGAGACAGGGTGGACCGTCGTCTGGATACATCTCTTCCGGTTTCTTCGGAGGTGAGTCTCGTCGAATGTTTAGGAAATTGTGACTAACTGATATTGGGCTCGCAGGCCTGGCTGTCGGCCGTGTCTCTTTGCTATGGTTGAACAAGGCGGTAAGTGTGGAGACTCTTCACACTACATGCAACTTTACCAAATTGCCTTACAGATCGGAGAGCACCGAGTCATGTACCTCTACATCGTCTTGAGCATCGGGTGCGTTGCCTGTGAATTCAAAGTCAAACAGGTCGCTCATTCCAAACACAATAATTAGCCTCGAACTGGTCGTTTGGCTCGTACCTTCCCTCATTGGAGGCGCGGTCGCGGTCTCCATCGTCGGCATGCTACTTGGACCAATGTATCCGATCATCATGAACCATGCCGGCCGCGTTCTATCTCCATGGCTACTTGCGGGAAGTATCGGCTGGATCGCGGGATTCGGTCAAGCTGGATCTGCGTTCTTGCCGTTCTTGACTGGCGCCATTGCGCAGAGTAAGGGTATTGTTAGTTTGCAACCATTGTAGGTCTTTTCCAGATATCGGGAAGTTGTGGATTCTCACCTTTACGAACTAGGTTGATCTCGATGATGGCTCTGTTGCTCGTGCTTTGGTTCTTCGTACCCACGAAATCAAGACGCATTGATTAAATTTGGAATACTGACATGGCCCTCAAGTGCCACGCATAGAGTCCGCTTGTATAGCTAGAGCCTTAGGTTGCAAGATCACTGTTTCTGTCATTCTCGATTTCACCCATCCTTTGCAACGAACATTCCAGGTAATCATCAAATCTCACCTGAAAATAACGCCTTGTCAGGCATCTACGCGCGACGCCGTCTTCAGATTAGCTTGTATTGCGATACCTAGGTCCGCCATCTTTTGTCTTGCGTGCAACAACCCTGATCAATGAACTCAGTCAGCGAGTTTAGCAATATGGCGCTGAGTGACCTACGGTTACATGTACTCTGGTTTTTCTGGGCGCACACTTCTGAGGTATATATGGAAAATGCGATGCATTTTACATCTCAACAACACGCAACACTCGACTGAGCAGCAATATCTATCAACCTAGCATCACTCACCAGTCAACTCCGAAATTGCCATTGCACACTTCCCTCTCTCTTCATCACCGGCGCAAGGAGAGGCATAGCCTGAAACTATTACATACTAATTCTAAGATCGTTGTCAGATTGTGACAAGATTGTGAGATGTGCTCAGACGACTACTCACTGACAAGCATATTCTGTCTCATCTGACAGAGGCTGGACTCGGACAGCTGGATGTACAGTGTACTCTAGCCTGCATTAGATACACCTGGATTTAGAATGACGCCTGAGTGAGGCCACCATGTAGCCCACGACGCCCTACGTTGGGTGAGCAAAAACACGAAACGAGGAAGGGTTAAGTTGATGACGCGGCTTTTCGGATTTCTTGGACATCACGTGTACGTGTTTGGGATCAATCGCGTGTCCGATCGCGTTTGATGCCTCGGACGTAACGGCAGAAACACCAAAACGCAAATTCGGGAAATCACAGCTTGTCCAACGACCACTATGTGCGCACTCATGTGCCCTGAGCATTGCAAGAAAAAAGCAGTCGAAGTCAGGTTTATACACTTTCGCAGTACTTTGTATTCTCTTGGC
This sequence comes from Panus rudis PR-1116 ss-1, assembly GCA_022160315.1. NCBI lineage: Eukaryota > Fungi > Basidiomycota > Agaricomycetes > Polyporales > Panaceae > Panus > Panus rudis. Next base: position 10,241 of record MU275395.1, on the reverse strand, counting down.
GGCTCATAACCAGCAAGGGTCAAGCTCTCTCCAGATCCCAATATCCACGTATGACATCACTGCCTCCTCGCAGTCGGCGTCAATGTGGATGTCGCATGGAGTGCATGTTGCAGAAAAGAGTCAAGGTGTTTCCGATGTGGACATGGCTCTGATGACTTCACATTGAATCATTCGCCGAGGAGCAGGTATATAAAACTCTTCGAGGACCCATCCCGCCCAATGCTCTCCAGATTCTTACTTACACCTTCTCGCGTTGCACTCGCATCCTCGACAACAAAACCTACTGTTACACTCACACGTCAATCCCGTCGAGTCTTCAGCTCTACCCCACGCAAAATGTCTGACAGACCGCACGAAGGCACAACGCTCAAGCAGCACGTCGAGAAGCAGAAGCAAGACTTGCCTGGTTTGCAGAAGGACATGGCACCAGAGCCTTTCGACACGAAGCTTGAAACGGCTTCTGGTCCGAAAGAATATATTGGCATCGGGAAGTTGAAGGGTAAGAAGGCGCTAATAACCGGTGGAGAGTACGTTTGTCTTCCTTCTGTTTGCTTGAGTCGACGATGCTGACACGAGTTCTGTTGTATAGTTCTGGTATTGGTCGCGCCGTTGCTATTCTGTTCGCTCGGGAGGGTGCGGACGTTACCATCGTTCACCTCCCCGAAGAGCAAAAGGACGCAGATGACACCATTACAGCCATCAAGAACGAGGGCCGAGAGGGTCTCTCCATCGCATATAACCTGGAAGACTTCAAGAATGCATCGACCGTCATCGACAAACACATCCAAAAGTTCGGCAAAATCGATATCCTCGTCAACAACGCGTCGAAACAGACCATGGAAAAGGACTTTGCGAATATTGACTTGGACAACGTCGAGAGCGTGTTCAAGAGCAATATTTTGCAGATGTTCGCCATCACCAAGTTCGCTCTGCCGCATATGAGCAAGGGCGCGAGTATTATCAACACGACGAGTGTCACGACATTCAAGGGTAGCCCAGCCATGGTCGATTACACAGCTACCAAGGGCGCGATTGTTGGCTTCACCAGGGCATTGGCGAAGCAATTGATTCCTAAAGGAATTGTGAGTCCTTTCTGAGTTTGCCTCTCACCTCGTTCTTGGACTGACGACAACCCCTCCTCGTAGCGCGTGAATGCTGTTGCTCCGGGTCCTGTACACACACCCCTCCAGCCGGCTTCACGTCCAGCCGAGCAAATGGAAGGCTTCGGAGAACACTCGCAGATCGGAAGGCCGGGTCAGCCTTCGGAGATCGCGCCTTCGTATGTCTTCCTCGCGAGCGCAGAAGCCGAGTTGTACTATGGCCAGATCCTGCACCCCTATCCATTGGGAGATTAGTGTGCTCAGCGGCGTACTCACGGAAGGAGGAAATCAAGAGTAGAGAAGTAATATTCTAGTTTGTGTATCCGTATGACCTGCATTGTATTTGTATCTGCTTGGTTCATCTTCACAAATACTTCTTGATCGTCTCGATGATGCATTTCAAAGCCAACCACCGTGTCGTACTTCCTTCAGTTCTTCATTTGTGAGCGAGTTGTGAGGTTGGTGAGCGGCACAGCAGGGCGTCATACTGAGAGCGAAGGGTATCCCCTTTGCAGCTCCATGGGCCCGCAAGCTAGCATGTAATGGGAATATCGAATGTCCTTGGGATAACCTGGAGCCATAGAGGTACCTCAGAAGAATCCTCCTGGTGCTACTCCCAGTTTTCATGTAGTTCGCCGGAGAAGACTGGGTATGAATCCCTTCGGCTTTTACCTGAATTCTGACTTCTAAGCGATTGGGAAAGTAGAACGTCATGTTCTTGCGGATTCGCAAGGTCTTGATGCCCTACGGTAATGCTATACGACTCAGCAACGACCCAAAGCTGAAAAGTCGATACAAAAAGAGCAGGGCTCACGAAATATCAGTTGTCAATCAAACCTGAGTCATTTGGCTGCCTGGAGTCCTTCCCGCGAGTGAAGAAAAAAAGCACTGTTCACATACATGTCAATTCGTTTGAGTTGGTGTGAACGAAACAAAGAGGAAAGAAAGAAAAAGGCCGAAGTTGCAGAGTCGCTTACCAATCAATCGAGAATTACCCGTTTTGGAATGATGGAACGCTACGCCTCCACGTCGCTCGGGATATTATGGTCGTGTCAGCGCGTCCCACAGCTCACACATCTTGTTTCTCACCAGTATCTCACTGCTGTCGGTCGGTCCAACAAACGGCCAGCATTTTGCTTTGTGAGAAGGGTCAGAGACCGTATATAAGCACACTTGCTTAGCTGCAAGCTTGCTTTCACTTCTTTGTCTTTCGTTCCTTCGTTCTTGTGCTCTCGTGTACTTGAGATTGTGAGTAGTTCTTGCAGCAACAGATTCAGTCATTGACCTTTGGCTGCCTCACAGGTTCTGATACGAGAGGTGTCTAAGTAGTCATGAAGTTCTTCACGGCACTTGCGACGGTGGCATTCACCGTCGTTGGCGCACTTGCGTCCAACGTTATTGATCTTACTCCGGAAAACTTCGACTCTGTGGTCGGCCAAGGAAAGCCTGCACTTGTCGAATTGTACGTGTCCTACCTCCTTCTGACCCTACCACGTCGAGCCAAGCTTGAATTCGTTCCGAAGTACATTTCATGCTGACTAATGCTTCTGTGTAGCTTCGCTCCATGGTGCGGACACTGCAAGAAATTGGCACCTATCTATGAAGAGCTTGCCGATGCCTTTGCAGACAAAAAGGACAAGGTCGTCATTGCTAAAGTCGATGCGGACGGTGTCGGCAGAGAGCTTGGGCAGAGGTACGGTGTGACCGGTTTCCCAAGTACGTGACTCTCCTCGTTCCCGGTAGTATCCAGATCGAATACCCACATATCAACTCTGCTTTAGCTTTGAAATGGTTCGGACCCAATGGCGGTGATCCCGAAACCTACTCGGGCGGACGAGAGCTGCTCGATCTCGCTGAATAGTACGTTTCCCGCTTGCTTCTCTACGAACATATGCTAAGCCCATTTGCGCATATTCACAGCGTGACCAAGCAATCTGGCGTCAAGTCCAACATCAGGCCTCCCCCGCCACCGGCTTACCAGATCCTGGACACGCACACGTTCGATGAGGTCGCTTTGAACAAGGACAAGAACGTCCTCGTTGCGTTCACCGCTCCTTGGTGCGGACACTGCAAACGTCTCAAGCCTATTTACGAAGAGGTTGCCAAGGATTTTGCACCCGAGTCTGACGTGAGTTACTCTTCCCAAACCTAATAGTTGTGCGAATAACTAAATTACTATCCTTTCCAGTGCGTTGTTGCGAACGTTGATGCTGACGCAGCTGCTAACCGACCTCTCGCCATGAAGTACGAGATTGGCTCGTTCCCCACCATAAAGTTTTTCCCCAAGGACAACAAAGGTACCATCCGTTCTCGTTTCTGCAGAATCTGACAATGCTGACCTTACTTTCGAATAGACGAGCCAGAGGACTACGATGGCGAGCGTACCGAAGAAGCCATCGTTGCCTACCTCAACGAGAAGTGCGGCAAGAAGCGTGTACCCGGTGGCGGACTCTCTGACGACGCAGGCCGTTTCCCCGAGTTCGACGCTCTGGCTGCCAAGTTCTTCAGCGCTACTGGCGATGATAGGCAAACTGTCTTGAAAGAGGCCGAGGTTCTGCTCAAGAAGGCCGGCGAGGGCGCCAAGCACTATTTGAAGGTAATGGAGAAGGTCGTTAATGGCAGCGAGGAGTATATCGCGAAGGAAACCAAGAGGTAGGCTGATTCTTCCTCGACCTCGTGGCATGTTATGTCTAATCTCGGCGTCGTATTATAGGTTGACAAGCATCCTCCAAAAGCGTACTCTCTCCGCCCAGAAACTCGACGAGATCAAGATCAAGTCGAACATCCTCAGCGCATTCAAAAAGACAGAGGAAGCTGAGGAGAGCGCGGAGGAGGCTGTTAAGAGGGATTCTGCTGAGCTCTAAGCTCTCAGTTATCTTCACTCTTGGATATGGAGTTCCTTAGTCATTTCTGGATCCCCTTCATACCTTGCTGTATCCATTTGATCTTAATTTATATCGTCTCGATGCATGGCTTCGTTTGTAAGTGACATTCCCGATACTCACTTTATAGCGTCACGGTGGTTGGAACCGACGAAATAGAACGAATGACGTCATGGCAAGTGGCGGAACAACTTGAGTACTTGTACTTAGTACTTACGCTCCGTCTTCATGCGGGCTCCAGCTTCAAGCCTCTTTCGGTGATTCTACCATCTCCTTATTATTCCAGATACTTTGCCGATATCATCTGAACTTTTCATAGACCAATGCACACTCCGAGAATATAGAGAATAGTAAGGTTCCACAAGTCAAGTCTCACTGCACTCAAACGGCGAACGTGCTACAGATGCCTCGATTTCGGGTCCTCGCTGGTCCATCTCTAACCTCTCTGCAGCCCATCGAAACCAACACGGACAAAGCGTACGACATCAAATCAGATGCTTTCGAGGGACAAGTCGCGTGTTACTTGAAGGGGCTATCAGTTGCAAATGCAGAGTCTGGCGGAGATACCAAAGACAAGAAAGGGATTGATAACGCATATTTTGAGCATGAGAGGAGGAGAGACGTTACGTGGAGTATTCAAGTGCAGGGTATGTTGCTCAATATGTCAGTTCAACGCCTGAAACGAAGCTGATGAGCATGTCTGAAGGGAGATTCCTGCAACCTCATAATGCGGACGATATCTTGTTCGGAAACGCGTTCGATCATGCGTTAAGCTTGCCTTGGGGCTTCAGTGCAGCGATTGCCTTCATGCAGTCAGTCCTCTCCGTTTCATCTGCCGAATCGACCATTCACGGCAGAAATAGGTATATAGACCCAACGCTCGAACAAGATCTTGGGTCTCAGACAAAACCATGGGCCCTCTCCCCTCTGATATCCACCATGCCGTATCTCAAACATAAAGGCATTGACGGCGAGCTGCACAAGGTTCCCCCGTTCCCGCCTTTGGAGCCGATCGAGGAGGATGTGTCGGAACTCCGCATCGAGGATGACGACGGAAGAGAGAAAATGCTGGAAGGGGCTGTAGAGAGGAGGAGCTTCTTCAGAGATGCTACGCAGAGGAAGAAGGTTGTATTTGGTCCCGAGGTAAGCTGGCGTTGCTCATGATGATTCGCCGAGTCGTTGTTGAGAATGGAATGTCCTGCACAGGATCTCTTGACAGTTGACTTCTGCTACAACTATTTGTACTTCAACCCCGATGGCGTGACGCTACGTATACCGGGTGGACTGTCGTTCGATATGATGAGGTATTGGGACGGACAACCCGTGAGGTTCATTTGTTGCGAGAGATTGCCCAGGGGACAAACCGGTAAGAATGGAGAACCATGGGGAAGAATATTTTGGTGTGTTGCTATTGAGGTTGTTGAGGAAGAAAGCGGAAAGAAGGAAGAGCACGAGGAAGACGAGGATGAGGAAGCTCCGGATCCGTAGGCAAGAAATTGTATTTTTTTTCAGAATTGTTGGATGTTCTGATGTAGTCATAGATCGCCAGTGGTTGTACAAAGTATTAGCAGCTGTGATGAATCTCGTAGGCGATTACACTGGCATAGCAGCCTGAGACGGTTAAGAAGAAATAGGATGAGAATCGAAGCACTGGCCAAGCACACTGGCATTTGGCACGCCAAAGGCACGTTGTTCTTACGGCTCGAGTTGTGAAGGTGGCTCGAGGCTACCCAACGCTATCACGAACGCAGTGGGCTTTTGTCCATCGACGATGTCGGGAGGCTGTTCGCGACTCCGGAAATGCAAGTTCAATGGCATGTATATGATCGAGCAAGTACATCTTTTGCTGTACTGACGTCCTATAGCTTTCAGATTTAGCTCCAATGGCTCTGAACGCATGCTGAAAACCTAGTACTCAAGCGGACGCAGCTGCCAGCCGACCTCAGACTCTTGCTCGCTACGAAATGCGACCTTGGTTCGTTCCCCACCATGCACATCCAGTATACATTTTACCATAAGGACAACATAGGTACTGGCCGTTCTCGCCCTCCACACAAAATTTGGTAATGCTTGAGCTCGCGCTACTGGCAACAGAAGAGTCATAGGAGTAATACAACTACGACCGCATCAGAGAAGCCATTGTTTCCACCTCAACGAGGAACGCAACCCAGGCGTGTACCAGGTGCTCTGAATGGGGCCTGAGTTGCACACTCTCTGACCGCGATGCCACCCACTTCCCGAATTGGACATTCTCGCCGCCAAGTTGCGCGAATTCTGGTGATGACGAACAAACTGTGCTGAAGGAGGCAGACGTTCGCCTCAACATCGTCGGGAAAGGTCCGAGTCGTTGATAACAGGGTTGGACGCGTAGTATGATTTGCGCGGCGTAGGCAAGACACCATGACAGTACGCAGACTATCCTGGCAGCCCTATGATTCGCGTGAGCGTGCGATTATAGCCCTCGTTATTGGGGATTGTCGTCGGTGGGCCGGGTTTCAGTCCCATTCCGCTGAATGTCACTAGTATCTACGGTCTGATTGACAGAGGTGACGTTGTGGAGATCACTATGTTGAGTCTGTTCCATGGACTGGGATTGATCACGCACAGGAACGGATGCAACACCATCCAGTTTAACCTCCTCTGATTGCGCATCCTCAGGCTGCTTATTCCGATCCCGTATTCCCTCCAATACCATCTTCAGGGGTACTATGTACTCTGCTTCCTCTGGCATCGCAGCCTGCAACCGTTCGGTGAGAACCAACGAGGGAACTACAAGGTACTTCTCCCATTTCGTGAGTATTTTCTTGATGTCACCGGTCCACGTTTTAGTGAGGAGAAGGAGCAGTGCTCGTATCTCCTCAATGTGTTCCGCCCTGGCGTCTTCTTCGGCGTGGAGGATAAGGAAGAGGATCGTGGGGCAAAACTTCAACAACTTGCGGGGCGCTTTGCCTTGCATCACTTCCGGGACACGACGCACAAGGTTAGCCAGTGCTACGAAATGACTCAGAACTTGATTCATACGAACAAATAAGAATACATACCTTTCTTCGTAGTAGGTATCACGCATGTCTGATCGAGTTGCTTTACGCTGAAGAAGCAATCCCACAAGAACACTTTAACGGCATCATAGTCCAGAAAGTCATCGTCCTGAGAGAATGCTACATTTAGTAGATCTCCGTATACGCGTTCTGGACTGAAGGTGTCTTCCAGGGTGTTCAGAATCCACTTCCGATCCCTATTGTTGGGCGTGCCATCGCGCTTCAACGCCTCTTGAAATTCATCGTATGCGTACTGAGTGATTGGGTCAAGGGCTCGATCGGGTACAGCGAGGTTGAAGTGTAGCTTCTGTGTGAACGCCGTGGTTTGTACAACGTGTTCATGAGAGGGTGGATCGAGTTGCAGACAACGTTTGATAGGGTCTAGAAGGCTATCATCCTGAACTGCGGCGTATGCAGAAAACAATATCGACATGTTGAGTTGACTGTCGTTAGGTACGGTGACCTTGAATGGCGTTCGGAGCCAGAGCAATCCCAGATTGTCGGCAGCGACCCTCCATCGGGTGAAGATGAGCTGCATGTCGAGTGGGATCCTCTTCCCAAGGGTGAACAATGCCATACAACCGTTGATCACCCCGAACAGAACAGCAACACAAGAGACTGTGAACAAAAGTATGACATAGAAGACGACGCTTTTGATGAGACGAGTCATGTTGGTGACGAAGGGGGTCCTGTATGGACAGACAGGGTCTGGGATGCACGCAACAATGGTGGAGAAATATGTCGCAAACCACAATGCAACGAGTGTAGTGGTTATAATTGCGACAGTGCGGTTGAGGGACCAGGCAAAGTAGACGAAGCCGACGAGAAACAATGCCAAGGACGCTTGTAGCATCATTGGGAGGGTGTCCGCGATCCCATATACTTGGTAACGATCAAGGCCCCAATGACGATAGCAGTAAGCCTTCGCGTCTTGTAGATCAGATACAACGAATTGTCGAAGCCATTGCTTCACAAGGATAGCGAGGGCAGCGGTGATCAGACTGAGCAAGAGGCTGGCAAACCATAGAGAGTTGATGCGAACGGATGTCGTGTCCGGATCGGAGGAGGCTTGGAATGCTTGAACCAGATCATCTCCGGCGAGAGAGCTATTCAACTGTCTAGCAATCTGGGAAAGAAGCAACACCGTTGTGGCGTTTGGGTCGGGTAGCAACTGCCTGTATGATTCAATGTTGAATGCAGTAAGGACCGCAGAGAAAAGACCGGCCTGGTAAGTTGACGAGATGTCTATGAATCAGCGCGCAATTCTCGATAAATGGCAAAATGCGACATACAAACACAAGCAGGGTATCGATGTCCTCATTGCAATCACGTATTTTCTGAGTATTATAGGCCTTCACACGGGACGCAATCTCGCTCCAACCTGCTTGCAATGCCGGATCCTCTCGATCTTGTGCCTAACAGCAAAAAACTAAGTGTCAGACATTTCATTGAATTTATTAGAACGTGCTGCCCATACTCCGCTCTTCTTTGCCTTCGTTTCGCCTTCAAGGGCAGTCTGAGGCTCAGAAACAAACTGTTCTAAGGCACTAACGAAGTCTTCTAGTTTGTCGATGGTGCTTGGATGTGTAGCAGAAGTCCTGATGCTGCCCGATTCAAGGTCTTCGTGCTCCGGAGGACTTGGCATACTTGGGGGGGGG
>MU275394.1:18304-43482 GCA_022160315.1 Panus rudis PR-1116 ss-1 | reverse complement strand
AAAGGTCGCATTCTCCGGATTCTGCTCAAGACGCATGTTTTGTCGCAAGTGAAGAACCTCAATGGAGTCCCACAGAGTGGACTGCTGTAACGTTGCATTCACAATTTCTTCACGCGTACCTCTCGGGATGATTGGTAGTGTCTGTTGGAAATCGCCGCCAAAGACAACAGTGATACCACCGAAGGGACGTGGATCATTGCGAATGTCTCGCAGAGTACGATCAACTGCTTCTGGAATGTACCTGAGTGATAGGGGATGCACATTAGAACATTTCAACTATCAGTAGTTATGAAATGTTCTTACCGACTCTGCATTGTGATCTCATCCCAGATAATGACATGTACCAAGGAAAGCATCTCAGCATGGTCCGATCTTTTGTCAATGTTGCACCAGGAGTCATGCGAGAGATGATCTACAGGAATCTGGAAGGTGGAGTGTGCAGTGCGTCCGCCAGGAAGAAGAAGTGCAGCTATTCCCGAGGAGGCTACACAAAGTGCAATCCAACCTTTTGCACGGACAGCATGACATAATGTCTTGTATACAAATGTCTTGCCTGTCCCTCCAGGTCCATGAAGAAAGAATAGCTTTCCCTCGCGGTTCTCTGTTGATGAATATATCTTGTCAAATGCGTATTTCTGATTGGAGTTGAGCTGTCTGATTTTCTGTTCTGCATATTGCGCCTCCAGATCAGGATTATACTGAAGTTGCTCGACAATGTAGGGATTGTCATGAGCGAGCTCCCAGTCCTTTTGAGGATGGGGCATCGAAGGATAATTGGCAAGAGATTTACCATGTCGAAAGAGAATACGCTCCAGAAGAAACAGGCCAAAGTCATAGATGTCTTCTTGTGTGGGGTTCCGCAAATGTGTGATCTCTGATCTCCGATTAAGATCATCACATAGGTGTTCACGGAACTCAAACCATAGGCATTCGGGTTGTGTTGGCTCTCCGTGCTCCAGTATGATAGCAAACAGCTGCCGAAGCTGTTGTCCCGTCTGCATAATAGATGCCTCAAGGAGACATTGACGCCACTCGTCATTGTTCTCTAAAAGACCTCGGGCAAGGCAAGCATCTCGGAAGGTGGGGTGCACCACATGGTTATATGTGCGAATATCCTGCCAGTCTTTTACGCCCTTCACAATGGTGAGGAGGGTGCGCAGATAAAAGCGTTCACCTGCTGTCGGGGGTACAAAGTAGATGCGCCCAATGGCAAACCCCTTCTTTCCTTCTTTCGTATAGACCATTGTTTCGAGGTTGTGTTCCAGACAAAGTGTTCAGGAAACTCTTGATAGGTATATTGAGAAGCAACAGCTTGTAGGCGAGGAGATGCATTGGCTGCAAAGAATGCAGTAAGCATTGTGCGTTCTTGTCGAGCGCGTTCCATAACGGTCTCCAGTGGTTCTTCAGGATCGAAGACAACCAAGTGCTGGCCTGGTAGATGAATTTGGAGACGCACAATGTTGGGATACTGGTGATGAATGGCATTCTGGAGGATGCGCCAGCAGCTTTCAGGAGCAGCAATGTATCGGCCATTTCGGAACTCAGATACCTCGTCGCGTTGAACAATCTGCATTGTCGCACGATCTGGGCCCTTGTGAGTGTACTTTGTGATGTACTTTGCAGCAGCAAAAGATACAACACACTCAACATTGATGTGACATCGATATCGCCGAGAGAGATATGGAGAGTATGGAACAATCCACCGATTGTCAAGAAGAGTATCGCTAGTGCCAATTGGATATGCACGTCCATCATCTGGGCGAGCATAGATAGGGTAACCATCTTGTGTCATAACGGTCTCTTGTTGAAATGACTTGGGGTATCCTTTTGTGCAGCGACGATCTTGCATACATGGTGCTGTTGGGTTGAGGGCACCACAGGGTCCATGAACCATACATTGCTTCACAGTTTGAAATAGCTCTGGCTCCATATCAGGGTCAGGCCACCATGCACGAACAATAGAATCCACATCGGAGGGGGTGATAATGCGAGAGCCACGTTCAAGGATGAGTAGAAGATGCATATGTGGAAGACCTCGTTTCTGAAATTCAATGGTGTAGACGTAGGCAACAGAGCGACCAAAGATGCCATTCTTGTAGAGATCATCAATGAGAGCTTTCTTGTAGAGTGCAAATACTTGTGCAACCAAGTCGGGTCGGTCTGCAGCAGTCTGTCCTGGTAGCAGCTCACGAATGATTTCTGGCCATGTGGGATTGCATGTCATTGTTATGAAGAGGTCAAATTTATGGAAGTACCGTGCCAGGGCCATCGCATCTTGAAAGTGCTGATGCATATAGCGTGGTCCTCCAACATACGAAGAAGGGAGGACAGTGCGACGACCAATTTCATGCAGCTCGAGATTGTCATCGTTGCGAGCAACGGCATCCTCTAAGCCACTGTATAGTGCTGCCCGCAGTTTGGGCTGGTTCATCTCCATCCACCGTAGACGATTTTGATCTGTTGAGACCCAACTATCACAAAGGTACTGCTGGAAAAGACGTCCGCCATGGTGAAGAATTGGGAATTGGTTTGGGCGGACATGAAGCTGATGAGAGTAAAACTGAACCTGAGTCAAACGACGGTGCCTTCGTGCATGTGCCTCTGGGTCTTCTCTAGCTTCAGGGTCACTGCTGGAACCATGGTCTTCATTGTCATGCTGGGATTCACGGTTGGAACGCTCTCGAAGACGCATTGTATGGGTCCATCCGTGAGTACCATAGGGAAAGAGGAGAACATAGCTCAGTGGTGCATACAGGGGAGACATGTCAGAGATATGATGAAGACGTCCAGAGCGCCGGCGGAGGATGATATCGCGGGGGTCAAGGACTTGATTTTCATCCCCAGGGATAATCACTGCAACCTCATCAGCAGTAGGAAGATTGTAGCGACGTTGATCCTGCTGCGGATCCGCAATGAGGCGAATCTCAATATCCTCCGCTGGGTGCTGCTGGAGGATTTCATATGCTTGCATATACACCCGTGTGTAGTGATGTGAATCGAAGATGACACGTTGTAGAGTAGCCATGGTGTTTGGACACAGATTGGGGTTGAGCTGCATTCGGTAATGAAGAGCATCTTGCGCATCATAGAAGTACAGCTGTGCATATCGAGGCCACTGTCCCTCCAACGGAAGAAGACTGCCTGCACGATGGAATAGCTGATACCCAACCTTGTATATCCATGGCCCACGACCACCATGGTTGACGTCCTGTTCATTGACTTCGTAAGAGGTGAAGGATAGAGCAAAGTTGTATTGTCGGACATTGAGACGGAACTCGCGAGATGGAACATCATCTCCAGTATAGAGCGCACGGAGTTCGAGGGGTGGATCTGGAAGCGGATCGAGATGAACTTGACCCTGATGGCAGCACAGACCGAACTCTGGCCGCGATGCAGAGCTGCGGACAGACTCGCCTATCCAGTGTAAAGCACCACAATGTCTACACTGCACATCCATGCGACCAAATTGGACAGGCACTATGGCATTCTCTCGATATGCCTGTCGTGCCACAGGTACCTGCATGTGAGCCCGACGGCGACGTCGGGCTTGAGGAGGAGGGGTATTGGATTGTACTTGTGAAGGGTTTGGATGCAGATCAAATTGTTCGCGTTCGTGCTCACGTTCCTCACGTTCATGCTGGCGTCGAAGTCGCTGAGCAATCTGCCGGCGAGTCAGTGAACCGGAACTTGTATTGCCTTGAGGTCTAGGTGTATTGCTGAAGTTGGTGGTTGAACTTGAGCGGGAGGCTTGCGGCTGATGTGTACTTTCAAGATGCCCCGGAAGCGAGTCTGAACAATGCATTGTCAGGAACTACAGTCAATGGTGAGGAGTAGAAATAGTACATACCTGACCTGCTATTGCTATGAGCATGATTCGCAGTATGCGAGGCTGGTTGTGACCCAGCATCAGAAACTGCACGCGGGTTTGTTGGTTGTGTAAGAGGAGGGGTGAGGAGACCTGTATGTGGAACAGTTGTACTTTCTGGACTATGGGAAAGCATCCCAGTCTGTCCACGCTCCCGTTGACGTCGTTGACGTTGTGCGATATGCCGTGCACTGAGACCGGTCGTTGACGAAGAGCCAGGTTGACATTGCTGGACTGAAGGCTCAGGACCAGATGCGCCATACTGCTCGGCAGAAGAGGATGGCTGAAAAGACCTGCTAGAGACATCGCTGCTGGAGTGTTGTGGTGTACTGGTGCCAAGTGATCGTTGCTCGCGTTCGCGTTGTCGACGCCGTCGCTGTGCAACCTGTCTAGCACTCAACTGTGGAGTCTCAGCCTCAGGAAGGGAGACCGTTCGAGTTGCCGGATGCACCACTGTAAATGGATCTGGAGAACACCGTCAAAACAAATGTCAGTGAGCCAGTGATTGCAACACTGATTAGTGAGGAAGGACTCACCATCACTTTCTGTGCTAACATTCCTTGCCATGCTTGGTTGCGAGGCTGAAGGAGTCAGTGGGAAAGGTATAGAGCTGACATTTGAGACAGCAGGCCTATTCCCAGGCAGACGTCGATGTTCAGGGCTTGTTGGGTCTTGTGGACGCCGACTGCTTCGTACTGAGCGGCGATGCCGCTCGGGCGTGGTGGGGACCTAGGAAATTAGTACACCATGAGGAATACCGAGTACAGTAGCAAAAGCTAACCTCAGGAGGCCCATCCATGATACGGGATCAAGCAGAGTCAATGAAAGAATACACACCATGTAATTAGGGAAGCTCGCGCTGCATAGCGGAAACGCATGTCCGCTTCAGCAATCGATATACACAGATTCACGATCGGCCGCTTTGATGGCCAGGCCTCATGTTTAGAAATACCGGTTGAGGTGATCATATTGGGTGTAGTTTTGGTTCTAATAAGTTAAGTACAGGACGGCTATAGAAGGAATAGTGAGAAGAAAGAGAGAGCGGAGGCACAAAGCGTTCAAGATATCGAAGCAAAAGGCGGTGCAGTGACTTACCGGCTCACCCGCAAAACGGTAGCCAATCAGATGGCGTGTTTGTCTGGTCGCGTTTGTCTCGAAGCGCCAGCCAATCAGATATCAGCTTTGTCTACGCGGTGGAGCGAGCGCGACCCAATTTATATTATAAGAGATGCTGCGGGTTAACGTGATGGTTGTGCGAGAAAGGAGAGTTGTCATTGCAATATACAAAGGAGGGTATGAACTTCTACTACACAAACAAGGCCTGCACCGGGAACCGTATATAATATACCGTAATTTACCAACATAGTACACTGAACGAAAAGGCATATGCATCCTCACGCACCCGATCCTCATGCACCAAACTCATCCGCATAAAAGGGCGTCACAATGTCGTACGTGTCAGCGTTCCTATCCCTCGCCTGTCTATTCCCCCGCTTCATCAAGCGGTCAATCAGGCGACGTCGTTCAGGCTCTTCAGGATCAGGGGGACGCTCAACCGGACAACACGAGTCGACCAATTTCGCTAACCGACGCATCCCACTCGAGCTGTCCGACATTGCGCCCCGGGATTCTTGCAGTACAGACAACAAATATCCGGCGAGGTCGGGGAAGGTAATAGGGAGTTTGGGGAATGGGTTGGCGGATGTGGCTGGGATGCTGTACCATTTGGACATGGGTGCGTCTGCGCCGTCGCGTAGGAACGGCGGGACAGGTAGGAGAGTATAGGAGAATGGCAATAGGTTTGGGTCACCGTTCTTGTATTTAAAGCTTTGTGGATGGTTCGCTGGTACTGCGTAATCAATGGACATATACAGGATGACATGCCAGTCCGCTGCAGACTGGTGTACCTGTCATACCGAGATTGTCAATTCAGACAAATGTTTCGAGGTAAAACTGAAATAGGCGTTTTACCTTGACAAAGTTGACGACGACTCTCATCTTCATGTCAGTCTTGACTACCGCCATGGCTTCGATGGTAGGTTCAAGTCTGGTCCCGCTCAATCGAGCCATGAACTTGATGAGGTCACGCCAGCTCGGCGCCTTGACATGAAAAGGGGGGCATTTCCCATACGGAAGCGCGACGACATTCGGTATAGGTCCCTGCATTGGTGTCAAACTCGCAGATACACCGGGCGAATTAAACCCAAGCGCTGTTGGATTATCGTATGTTTGGTTAGCACAACGTCATTGTAAGAAGTTTCATGACGGGAAAGCGAGATGAACATATCATGAGAAGGTCCATATGAAGGCAGAGTTTACTCACAGACACCGCGCAGCAATTCCGCATCGACGAACTGATTCGGGTTAACCGGAGGCGATTCCACAGCTCGAGTGTGGCTGCTATCGAAGCTAGACCGTCTCTGCCGCGTCCCTTCCACATCCACGCCGAGACTATTCGTCGGGGACTGTGCGGTGGGACTTTGTATCATCGTAGCCGCCGTGAGGGTGTTGGAATGCATACGATTGTGCCCCCGCGCGGGCGAACTACCCGTGGGGGATGGAGATGGCGGGCGCGAGTTACCAGGAGTCCACGAGTTCGGGCGTCCCGTCTCAACATCCAAATGATCAGATGAAGGCTGTTGCGTGGGTAGCGTAGCGTTCGCTGATATGCGACGCAGCATTGCAGGTGGAGTCGGTGCTCGACTTTGCAATGGCGTCGGTTCCGACGTGGAAATGGAAGGTAGCAACCCTTCCGTCTGTAGTGGCGGAGTCCATCTACGCGTAGAGGGTGCAGGAGCAACAACCTCGTTGTAGGTCGGAGGAGGGGGCATATTCCCGGAGGCTGGAGCCTGAGCAGGCGGAGACTCGGGGCTCCCCTGCTGCTCTTCCTCCAGAATTCTGCGAGCAAGTGCTTCGTCCGCTGCAATTTGATCCGCTGAGTGTAGAGGGCTAGACGTCACAGGATCTGCAGGGAGAACACGACTACTCGACGAACCCTGGAACAATGGTGAGTTGACGTTCTCAGGCGTCATGAACGCCGACGAGCTGGAAGATGAAGAGGATAACTGGAGCTGTGAGCTCGAACCCAAAGGAGGAGACTGGGGGAAACTACTAGTAGATGCATTGTGGTATTGGTGCGGCGGGGACTCTGTGCGCTGCAAAGGATTGAATTTCAATGACTCTTGCAACGCTCTCTCAAGCTCCGCATCCTCCTCAGATAGCGTCTTTCTCCTCTGCTGCTCGGACTCCATAGCAGAGAGCTCGAGAGCGCGTCTCAGTTCCGCATCTTCGTCTTCCTCTCTGAGAGGCTGCGCCGGCGAGGGATTCCTCTTGATATCGTTGAACGATTGCAGTGTGCTAGGCCCTGCGATGGGCTGGTGAGGGGTAGACGCTATTACCTGCTGTGGGTATAGTTCCAGCTGCGGGATAGACTGGGAAGGTTTGGGAGGAAGCGGGGGAGCCGAGGCTGATTTATGGGGTATATGCGGGGGTATCGGTGGGGGACCTGGATGTCCATGTCTAAACGGAGGGGCAGTTTGAGGAGGTTGCGGCTGCGACCTGTAATGTGGTTGAGGGAACGCTATGGGAGCTTCAAAGAAGAGATCGCCCGAGTTTGATCGAGTGGGTACGCTAGGCTGTGGTCGCGCAGGTCCCCCCGGCTTCAGAATACCAGGAATCTGAGGAGGTGTAGGCTGTGGTCGCGAATGCGCTGGATACGATGGCGTTGAGTACGAGTGGGCAAGATGGGGAGGTTGTGGTGATGGTTGACCCGAGTACCGAGGAACAGCGCTCGCCAAAGCCGGGTTGTAGAATCCTCCTACTTCTGGGCCGGCAAGGGTTCGCTGCGCACGAGGGTCAGTAGGATATGTGTTATGATGCTGAGTATGAGGACGGGGGAGCTCTCGAGCTGGAGGAGGACCGTAGCCCCACGGAGGCACCTGTGCAGCCATGCGCTTGATCGACTCGCGAAATGAATGAAGTACTTGCTACAGAACCGTAACTCCAGATAGCAGCGGGCTATGGATACACACGATGGCAGAGGAACAAGAACAATACAGGGAAATGTCCAAGATACACGCTGGGTACACGGTTGAATATACAGGTTGTACTTGGATCAGCGTTACCGCGGAACGAGGGAAAGTGCAGGCACGCATCCAATATATGTGGGCGGTGCAGTGCTACTGGGCGGCCTTTAGAGAAGCAATCCCGAGCTGTGCGGACAAGAGCATAGCAGAGACAATGGGGGTTACTGCGGGGAAAACAAACGGTACCATCACAAGATAACATCATCGCATAAGTACACAGCTGCAGGCTAAGCTCAGCCCAGGAGTCTCTCCTCTGTACACACGCGTTCGAGTGACGATCAGGACCACAGCCCCCGAGGCATATTCTCGACAGTCGCAACGCAACCATGGTCCAAACATCAGTGATTCAGAGGTACAGTACAACGATGACAGTTCGTGTACACGTCCACGAGTACGTCGGTTACTCAGTGATCATCCTGGGTGCGCAAGGGCGTGTGCGAGAGAATAGCTTGTGGCCGATCGGGGGATGACCTCCTCCGGCTCTGCCTCCTCCTCTGTCTCATGTCCCAGGTCGTCATAACTCTCCCAATCAAATCCTGGCACATCGACGATCAACTCTTTCAAAGTGTCAACCATATCCGGATGGTCCATCTTCAGCTCTCGGACCCATTTCTGACTAACCATCCAGCTGCGAATACCCTTCGGAGGCATATGGAAGCCATCTTTGGGCGGACCGAGACAGCGCTCCTGTCTTGTCGGATTCCGCTTGACAGGCTTGACGTTGGTGCCAGTTTCTAGTTTCTCCGAATCATCAAGGATAGTGTAGAAATGCAACAGACGTGAACTCCGCCAGGGAAGTCCGCGCACGCGAAGCACCCGGACTCTATTCTGCGCCCCGCTGGCTGTAGGCTCTGTGTATTCATCGCACGACTCTTCAGACGACATGCATTCCTGCGTGAGCGCCGCGTCGAATGTCTGATGTGCGAATGCGTCGTGTTTCTTACGCATTTCAGTGCGGCTGGCTAGTTTCTATGGGCGTATGCATCAAAGGTTAACGGACATCATCAAGGCGTGGAGTTGCACGAGGAAGGAATAAATGCTGACTTACCACTTTCTTTCGCTTCGCCCGTCGTGATTTCATCGCCTTGGTTTCCTCTCGAGTCTTCAACGATTCAGCAGAGCGAGCGTCCTTTTGTGCCTTGAACTTTTGTCTGAACGTGGTAAAGACTTGGTCGAACGCCGCTTCTAGCAGGTTCTCCTCAAAGTCCTTTTCCGGCACGTACTTATACAACTTCCGGTTCGCCTTGAGGTCTTCCAAAACCCGTTTCCTCATCTCTGCATTGTGAGGAGACCTTCTCGGTGTCTTTTCCCAATCAAAGCGAATTGGGGAACCATCAGGTAATTTCTCATCCGACGTATAGCTCTCCGGGAGCTCTTTGTCAGTTTTGATATTCATCATGCGTAATATGTGCGAGCGCATCGCATGCTGTCGCAAGTAATGAGAACGATTATATACTCATGAGACAATATCGTAGGAACGATTCATGATCGACTTACGTGGATAGTTAAACATCTCGAATCGTGACCATTGATTCTCTTCAGAGGACGGTCAACGACAGGAGACTCTGGTCGTTCATTATTACTACTCGAGGTACCATCCCCTTCATCATCCGCCGGTCGCTTCCTCGGATTAGCAGGAACGGCGGGAGGAGGAGGACCAGGGGTAGCGGACACAGATAATGCAGGACTAGGCTGAGCAGCCTGCAGAGGGGTAGGCGGGAAGGACGAAACAGGGCTAGTTGATACCGGTTCCGCCGCTGATATGGCGGGAGTCGCGTCCGAGATACTGGGCGTTGGTGGGAACGGCGTTGCGGGATAGAATATGGGAGGGGTATGTGGGTATC
Source organism: Panus rudis PR-1116 ss-1 (assembly GCA_022160315.1). Lineage (NCBI taxonomy): Eukaryota > Fungi > Basidiomycota > Agaricomycetes > Polyporales > Panaceae > Panus > Panus rudis. Next base: position 33,688 of record MU275394.1, on the reverse strand, counting down.
CGTATGGTGGGGGGTATGGGTGCGGAGCAAAGTATGGATGTGGATGGGGATGTGGCATTGGGTATGGTGGCGGATGTGGTGGGATCATATGTCTGGATGAGCCTTCTATGAACATGGGTGGTGGAACAGGAGATGTTTGGGAAACGGGAGACATAGGAGACGAAGCTGGAGGAGCAAACGGTTGTTCTAGTGTAGGCATCGTGGACGGTGCACGAATTGAAGGCGTAGGACTACTCGCAGCTGAAGAATGTGTTTTGATCATTTCCTTCAGCATGGAGAGCTCCCCGCGCATGTCCTGCACCTGTTTCTCGAGTGCTGCTTCACGTTCTTTGAACTTGGCTTCTTGTTCATGCTCCCATTCTATAAGACGCTTTCGCTCAGCGTCGGCTGCTTCTTTGGTTGCTGTAACGATGCGAAGGATCTCCTGAACCGCATCAGGTATCACAGGTGCGCTTGGAACAGGAGGTCTATACACGTTAAGGACTCGGCTCAATGCACTTTGAGTATCAACTTACTGGATTAGTTGCGGAGACGGATGTTCGACAACCGCATGGTCTAGCTCACTTCTGTGAGAACCATATCCGACGGCCTGCGGCGAATGATGTTGGTGATGATCACGGTAATGCTGCGTTGGTGACTGCGGTGACTGCTGTTGCTGCTGTTGCTGGTGGTGTTCGCGATACTGCAGCGTCGGCGAGAGCTGCACGTGCACATTTCCCTGCGCACCACTCCCCTGCCTCGTTCTCGAGCTCCTCTGGACAGCATTGGGGTTGAGCGCATTCAATAGCTCGCTCATTCCCGAGGACGGATTGAAAGCGATTGGTACACTCGCAAGCCGGACTTGGCGAGTATAGTTCCTTGTCTTGACAGTCCGCGGACCGCCGGGACCGCCAACGGTAGAAGCTCTTGGACAACAAGACCAAACAACCTCCGGGCGCTTGTCGCATGAGTGTGCGCTTAGGACGCGTCAGCGCGACGCGTGCATACACTGACGTTCTTCATTTCGCGGCCTTTTGCTTCACGACTACCACCTTCCTCTAGTTCCTTCACGCACACATAGACGATTAAGCCAAGATGGATATGGGAGATCTTGAGCAGTTTATGCAGGCGCAGGGCGGTGGTGCGCCGAGGAGAGGAGATGGAAGTGTACCGGACAAGTGAGTGCGCTATGCGGTAAAGTAATTCATTGAGTTCCTTATGCTGTGATCGAAAGTGGCGAGACTATCCAAATATCCTCGCTTGCTCTCCTCAAGGTTTGCTTTATACGCTGATCCAACCATGTCCGCCAATTGAACCATACTATTTTCTGCAGATGTTAAAGCACGGCCGGGCAGGTGTACCCATGGAAGTCATGGGTCTCATGCTGGGAGAATTTGTAGACGAATACACCGTCAAAGTCATTGACGTATTCGCCATGCCTCAATCGGGTACGACCGTCTCCGTCGAATCGGTAGACCATGTGTTCCAAACGAAAATGATGGACATGCTGAAGCAAACGGGAAGGTACGTACTTGTATACCCTATCCCATTGAAATGAATGTGCCGGATGACCTCGGGTTCATTGGATTACGTCTGGTGTTTGAACAAACGTTAGGTCGGAAGCAGTCGTTGGATGGTACCATTCACATCCTGGGTTTGGATGCTGGCTGTCAAGCGTGGATATCAATACGCAGCAGGTACGTCTTCACTATCCTCTTCCATTTTCATCACCCCCTCACACACATACTACAAACCCAATAGTCATTCGAATCCCTGGATCCGCGTTCCGTAGCAGTCGTCGTCGACCCCATTCAATCAGTAAAGGGCAAAGTCGTGATAGACGCTTTCCGTCTCATTAGCCCTCAATCCGTCCTCTCAGGCCAAGAGCCGCGTCAAACAACGTCCAATATTGGACACATCAACAAGCCTTCTATTCAGGCACTCATACATGGACTGAACCGGCATTATTATTCCATTGCGGTGGATTATCGAAAGACGGAGCTGGAACAGGCTATGCTCATGAACTTGCACAAGAGAAATTGGACGGAGGGATTGACGTTGAGGGATTTCAAGGGACATAAGGAGAGTAACGAGAGTGCTATCAAGGTGCGTCTGAACGTGTTCTGGGTCTTGGCCTGCATAACTTATCGCTGACGAATAACTCATCTTGTGACCCTCACATCTACTTAGTCGATGCTCACGCTCGCCGAGGCATATAACAAGTCCGTACAAGAAGAATCAACGCTAACGCCTGAGCAACTCAAGACACGGCACGTGGGCAAACAAGATCCCAAACGCCACCTTGAAGAGGCAGTGGAGAAAGCCATGAGTGATCAGGTGGTACAGAATCTGGGCACTATGCTACTTGCAGAACTGTAGACGACGCCGAAGTGTACTCTACTTTCCTCTCTCATTCTCACCCTCTCGCATTCTCCCTTCCTTGCTGTCAACCTGTCATGATTCCTGATTCCCGCAATAATTTGTATTTTTCTCTCTCCCTTCCTTCATCACCCCCGGAGGTTACCGGACGTCCCCTCCATCTCATCACAGTTCCTCGCAGAGTCGCAGTCATAGAAGGTAGAGAAGACCCGTCAAGTTGCTATCATTAGCCTCAGGTCATGGCCAGCTGCCACAAGGGCGGATTCCTTGCAATTGAGAACTTTGGGTTTCCACACCGCGCGGCACTACATAGTGCAAGATTAGCAAAGAGGCCAGTCTGGATTGTCGATGACGAGCCTGAGAGGACTTGAGCCAGCTTGAGCCTGGGTATTGGGGTTCGACACTAACCAGAGTATCTCGGAACATTGCGTATCTTGAGTTCTTGAGTCTACGTTCTGACAAGGACAATCGGCTTGACACTCCTGGCGACCTGAGGTGCCGCCATATGTGCCAAGCCGAGCCTTCTACAGTTACTGTTCCAGGGCTAACAGTGAAAATCGAAACCGAGACTGAGGATGAGACCGAGGCACCGACCGGCGGTGATCACACAGTAGGTACTAGGCACGCAGGTATAACAGCACCCTAGTAGTCTCAGAAGTGGATGCCTTCCCGTAGGATTTGGGGCGACCTAAATCCCATAATCGGACTTTGAATGCGACCCTCGGTTCGGTTGGAGGGGATTTAGGGACAGCAACCTAACCCGTAGCCAAGCTGGATCGCAACGCTCATCAAGGTCGTAAATGAGGGCGGATCACATTTGTCAGCGGCATACTTGCCCTTTATAGCGTCAGGCGGCTACGGGGACCAACCAGGACGGGGCGGACTTCGAAAGGTAAGGTTTAGGACCGTGTTTAGGATCTAGGAAGGGGGTGTACCCCCCTTCCTAGATTTTGTGTTTAGGACACCCAACTCTCGAACCGATCCTATGGTAGCGAGAACGGCATCTCGGGGCGCACTCGGCAGGGAGATCATGTCTGCGATATAGGTTTAGGACTCGTCCTAAACTGCCCACGGGAAGGCACCCAGTAACCCATATAGCAGGATCCGCCTTTTCGACGGTGATTAGGGGCCCGGGGAGACCCACCTACTACTGATAGTTAGGTCCCCGTACCGCGGATAGATAGCGTAGAGTTTTGTGTTTCGAGATGACGAGTTCTCCTTCAAGGTCGTATACGGTATATGATATACCCCAATCCCGGGCCCGCGTTTATGTGTCTAGACTCAGGACTGTCACTGGTGCTGTAGAACCCGAGTGGGCGGCGGCGAAGAGCTCAGCCGGGGTCTTGGGAATTGGAATAAACACGACGTGAATATTGATGAGAGGGAGTGCCGTATAACGTATATCGTATACCGTCTGAGGCCGGTCATTTCAACAGGGAAAAGAAACGTGGTGGTCACCCGACAGAGCTGGTAGCTGAATTGATCAAGAATGCAATTAGGACCTGGTATCCGAAAGTATATCGTATAACGGGCACAGGGTGCGTAAAATAATCCTCTTCAGCAGGGACAGAGGATCAGGTTATCCATGTCTACCTTCCGCCGTTTTCAGACGCCTGAGAGGGCCCAACGCTCGAAGACTTGTTCAACGGCCGTCTACTCAAGACAGGGATAATACCCATCATCTTCGCTCGCCTAATAGCCTTACCCAACCGTCTCTGGTTCTTCCAAGTCAACTTCGTCGCTGCGCGGGGTTTGACTTTACCCATTTCGGTTACGAAGGCGGAGAGGAGGGTGGAGTTGAAGGCTTCGTGTAATGGGTCGATGTTCATTTGGTGGAAGATGTCGAGGGCGCGGGCGTCCTTGGCCGAGGGACCTAGTTGGGGGTCTTTCTTGGGGAGGTAGGAGGGTACTCGGGCTTGTTTGGTGTAGTCGAATGGCGAGATGAACTGCGTAAGACGCGTTTAGTTGGTTTTTCTACGTGTATTATGTTGTGATATTTACCTTTCTGGTCATGGAGAAAACATCGATCTTGGGACCGGTGTCTTCAGGCACCTGGATTCTTCCTAACATAGACCATGAGATGGTAAAAGCTAAATGTAAAGCAAACGACATACTCTTCTGGCCATACGACAGCGTTTTAGTTCCGGTCTTCTCCTTCGTTTCCGCCGCTTGGTTGAGTGTTGCGCTCACACCGCTAAAGTTGTCTGCCCTGCACGAGGATGACGACGAGAAGAGTCGCGAAGCTGGAGCGAGGGAAGATGCGAGGGAGTAGGAGCCAGCTCTGGGAGATACTCGAATGGCATTGGAGAGAGCGAACATCGTCCTGCGGAATCTAGTGTGGGATGGGAGGGAAAGGAAGGGTGGAGAGGGGGATGGTCAGAAGACAGCAGGAAGAGATGCACGAGGGAGAGAGAGGGTGGCCAAAAAGACTGGCGGTGAGTATGGCGTTTGGAATGCAGAGTTTGGGATACGCACTCCTCACGAGAAATGAGACCGGATCAGGGAAGAGGAGTGAGGCAGCCAGGTGACCGGTGGAGGCGTATAGGCTGCGAGCAGGGCGTAAGATCGAATCTGGAGTGTGAAGCGAAGGCCATACTCACTGTCGTCGGCCGGTACTAGCAGCACGCTGGAGGCTGCACGAACGTTAAGCGGAGGGCACGAATAGCCCTGCCTTGAGTATACAGCAGCAGAATGGGAAGCAGACTGCACAAGGTCGCCCTCGATATTTCGAGGTTATTTTGGTGACGCGAGGCCGGACCCCGGACAGCGCCCAAGGAATGTCCGCGCAGACGGGGACCCCGAGAGTGCGTAATACGTCGATGGTGGAACAAGGTTTTGTATTGCTATCTGCATTCGATATGACCAGCGAGCGAGCATCACCGTCCTGTCTGCCGTGTATCTGCCCAGTACCGCATCGTTGCTACCAGCGATGCACGTAGCTAGTCTACCGGGAGTGTAGAGAGGGTTTACTTGGAGGGGGGACCCTGTCTTGGCTGCCCGTAAATACCGTACATTTACGAAAGAAAATGTATTTCCTGTCCGCCCAACGGCCGAGCTGCGGGTGACGACGAGCTCGAGGGGGCATCAGAATTTTGTTACTTTGAATCTACTCAAGAAACCGCTGCAAGAGCATCTGCAAGAGCATCTCGAGATTGAATATCTGGGCCCTGTGACACGCAATAAATAAATACAGAGTGTGTGTGAACCCGCTAGGCCCAGGCGAGCGCTGCACTACTGCCTTGCCTCCAGACTCCTCCCTCGCGGTGGTCTCCATCGTCCTCCTCGTCGCTGTCCCCGCCTCCTCCATCGTGCCCGACAACGCCCTCATGCCGCTTTGAACATCCTCTAACGAACCCCCATTGTCTTTGCTCTCGACCACCCCCAACAAACCCCCATCACGCATCGACCGACCCCCTCATATCTTGCCGCTGCTCCGATTCCTTTCCACCCCCCACCTCCCCAGGGACATTCATGTCCGAGTCGAGCTTGTCTCGTCGTCAACCCCCCAGCCCACTCGTGTTCTCCCCAGAGACTGTCCTCCCGGCCATCCCAACCCAGTCGACTAGCCAGTCCTCTGCCCATGGCTCCGGCTCAAACACCGTCTCTATGCCTTTTGTCAGGCGACACGTCTACCGTCGCCTGAAGGCTGCCAAGGCAGAATGCGACAAGGAGCTCCAGCGGGTCACCAATTCCATCACCGCCTTTTTTGAGGAAATGCTCAGAGACAACGAACATGAGCAAGAGGCGGAACGTGAACAGCGTGAGCACGACCGCGACCGTGAGCGCGATCTCGACGCACACCAGCAGGGCGAGCAAGATCAGCTACGCGAGGGCTTTGTTCTCCAGCCCAGTGAACTCAGATCTGCCCTTCAACTCGACGATGGTCTTAGCTCTGACGGTGGATACGAAGCCGAGGCTGAGGGTTACACTCGCAGCCGCCACCGTAAGCTCTTGAATTCTGCCGATGTCCTCGAGAAACAGTCGTACTGATGGATGTATGTTTTTTCAGAATCTTTCTCCTCTAGCCCTGCCTCGTTGCGTCGACACAGTACCCTCCCCCGCGACAAGTCCCACCCTAACCTCCCTGCCACTGGGACGACAAGTCCGGCCAGTAGCAGTGCTACGCCTCCCCCCGAGCTAGCAGCGAGCCCTCGCAAGCGCGAGAACACGGGCAACTCGTCGGCATCAGGTCAATGGGGTGGGCAGAGTCTCGCATCTCGCCGACTGTCCCGCACCATTCACATCCCCGTCCGTGCTCCCCGCTCCGGTGCAAGTTCAAGATCCACCTCACGTTCACGATCCCCTCTTCCACGTTCTTCCTATGCCGAGTCCACTGCCACCTCCTCCAACAATCTCAACCGAAGATCCTCCCGCATACTCGTCGATGACCCTGTCGACCCTATCATGACGACACTATATGAGATTATCGGCGTTGCAACGGATGTAATTGACATGTCTATCAACCAGCTCACGGCTAATCCCAAGATCTGTGAATCTCTTGTTCAAAGAGTCCAGAATATTGGTAAGGCTTGGGATGAACATCCCGACTGGCATGGTAGAAACTGGTACGTCCAGGTGCTACTGGCCATTGCCAGTCTCAGTCGAGTCGTCGAATGGTGGGAAGCCGAGAAGCAATTCTGGAACTTCGATGATAATGACGACGAACAGGAAGAACCACTTCTGTTTGTGATGAAGCCTGCTGACGAGGAAATGGGCCCACCGCTTTCAGCTCGTCACGATACCTCCTTCACTACGGAGCCTGAAGAAGGCCGTGGTCCTCTCAAGGTACCTCCTGAAGACGAGAACAGGCTACGGATGTCTCGGACGACGAGCCAGAACCGTCGTTCGCGAGACGAGGCCCCCAAGGACCTTTCCGCGAATGCACCGCAGAAAGAACCCGAGCATGCAAGAAATACTGAATCCGCTCGCGTCCTCGCTACCGAGCGCCTGCGCTTGCAGGCAGAGACCGCTCAGAATCAACATATCGTCATGGAACTTTCCCTCGATGGCGACCATTTCATTTGGATCAACTACGCATGGCGTAATGTCGTAGGGTACGTGCATGTATGCGTCTTCTTTTGTCTTTCATGGTGGGCTCACTTTCCTTTTACATATTTACAGAAGCGATCCAGAGGAGCTTGTTGGTACGCGGATTTCCAAGCTGCTCGCTGCCTCCGATTGGCACGTCTTCCGAGATGCTACCAGACGACTGATGCAAGACGATTCTCATACTGTCGAGGTACGGTTTAAGCTCAAGCTTTATGACCCAGAGAGCGACCGTGACCCTGGTGCACCCGCACTCTATCGCCAAATGGAAGGCAAAGGGATGCTCATGATTGATCGTGAAGATGGTCAACCCTCGCATACGATGTGGGTCGTCCGTCCCATTGGTCCCCCAGAGTGTCTCCAGACGCCCCCCTCCATTTTGCTCGAGACAGGTGACATTGGTGACGAACCTGGCTCAGCTGAGGCGAGCACAGTCGGATTTGGACCTGTGTCTGCCATTGAACCTGTCACGCCTTTCCCTGGAATTCAACGACCCATCAGCACGGCGCTCATTCTTTGTCGGATATGCGAATGCAACATCCCGCAATGGTACTTTGAGAAACATAACGAGACTTGCAGTGAAGTCCATCGATTGGAAGCTGAGATTGGGGAATGCAACGAGTCTATCTCCGAGCTCCGGAATACCATTCGGGAGCTCCAAGTCGCTATGGATCGGTCCTCCCCCGCTACAGTCCCCGAGTATCGTGGCATGCCGATATTCTCGCCATCGAGTTCGCCTAGTTCGTCTTCGCCGTTGTCCCTCCTTCGGGCGCCTTTGAAGATGAAGCGGATGAGTATCAAGAAGGCTCAACGACAGATTCTTGAACAGCTCGAGGATATCCTATCCTTGGCTGCTGAAGTATCTATTCCGGCGTTGAAGGAGGAAGAGGCACAAGAACCGATTGAACGTCAACGGTTGCTTTCGCCCGGCTCGGAGCGCAAGATGTCCCAGATTCGTCGGTGGAACAAGCCTTCCATTGAGGACCAGGCTCTTACTCAACTCATTGACGATGCTGAACGTGTCATGCGTCAGAAGATTGATAGCGTTGTTCGGATGCAGAACACGATTCGGTACTCTGAGAAGATCCGTCAAGAGTGGGAAGAGCAGGTCGAGCAACAGTTGGCCGAGATGGAGGACGGTGAGAGCGATAGTGAGGGCGAGGATGAGCAGCAGGACGTTTCGCAAGAGCAACAAGGTCAACAGCAGGAACGTGGTGCCGACGACGACGCTTCGAGTACGACGTCCGAGTATGCGTTCGGTGGTCACGCGACCTCTCCGGACCCTACGCCTCTTGCTTCTGCTTCACCTATACCGTTCGCCGCTCCCCAGCCAGTGCAAAGACAAGAAAGCAATGCGAGCAGCTTCTTTTCTTCTGCTCCGATGCCCATGTACTGGCAACCCAGCACGTCGTACCATACTCGTTCCTCGACGCCATCTTCAATATCTTCGCCTCTTGCTCTCGCTGCTCCCATCGTTGCCTCAAGCTCTCTCGACGATACTCCCCCGCCAATGGACCTCAACGAAGCACCTCCCACCGTTACGAAAGCACGCAAATCACCACAGAATCTGGAACCCAAGCTATTAATCACACCTCCACTATCACCTACGGTTTCTCCTCAGGATGTACCAACAGCCCGTCGTATCAGTCGACGACAATCCTCTGCTCAACCTATAATAAGTCCTACTACTTCTGTCTCTAATGTTCCCCTTTCTCCTCGATTACCCTCCGTCGCGCCCCTTTCAAGGTCGTCTCCGGCCTCTATCAAGGATTTCGAGATCATCAAGCCTATCAGTAAGGGCGCGTTTGGGTCTGTGTTCCTCGCCAAGAAGAAATCGACTGGCGATTACTTTGCTATCAAGGTCCTGAAGAAGGCCGATATGATTGCGAAGAATCAGATTACGAACGTCAAGGCGGAGCGCATGATCCTCATGAAGCAGGCCGAGTCTCCCTTCGTGGCCAAGCTCTACTTTACGTTCCAGAGCAAGGAGAACCTTTATCTGGTCATGGAATATCTCAATGGAGGCGATTGCGCTGCGCTTATCAAGTCGCTTGGATCTTTACCGGAGGAATGGACCAGGAATTACATTGCCGAAGTCGTGCTTGGGTTGGAGTCGCTTCATCAGCGTGGTATTGTACATCGGTACGGACGTTTCCTATCTATCTCACCGAGCAAATCAAACTCAATCGACTTGTTTCTTTCACTTTCTCTCTCGTTCTTTTCGTCATACAGTGACTTGAAGCCTGATAACTTGCTCATCGATCAGCATGGTCATCTCAAGCTCACTGATTTCGGTTTGAGCCGAATCGGTCTGCTGGGTCGCCAGACTCGCGATGGGCAACTGTCATTCGGAGGAGCTCGCGCCCGGACCCGGCATAATTCACGACCTCCCTCAATTGATTCATACTTATCATCGCCATTGCTAGCGGCAGAAATGCACGCGGGAGGTTCGTACTTCACTCAGCGGGCACAATCCAATCCTCGACCTGGATCGTCGCCTTATTTGCCCCTTACAGATGATTACAGCGAATCGAGCGGTTCTGAATCGGTGTATAACTTCTTCCCTAGGCGGAGTGGAAAGCAGCAATCGCAGAATAACGATAGCCCCTTGCAGTCTTTTGCAACCGAGCTGACGACTGATTTGCGCTCCCATCCTACCCCAGGTGGTACACCCCCAGGAGAACAGAAGGTCGTGGGCACCCCGGATTACCTTGCGCCAGAAACTATTCTTGGTTTGCGTGGAGATGATGCTGCGGTCGACTGGGTATGGACCATCTTGGCCTCTCGTTGCGTTCGCACACTGACTCTTCTTCCATACAGTGGGCCTTGGGCGTGATCACCTATGAGTTCCTCTACGGGATCCCTCCCTTCCACGACGAAACGCCAGAGAAAGTGTTCGAAAATATCCTTTCCGGACACATTGACTGGCATGAGGATTACGTCGAGGTCTCGCCCGAGGCAAAGGACTTCATGCAGAGACTCATGACCCTCGATCCCGCCAAACGTCTCGGTGCCAATGGTGCCGACGAGGTTAAGGCTCATCCGTTCTTTGCTGGTATTGATTGGGACAACGTTACCACAACCGAAGCTGCCTTCATTCCGCAGGTTACCGACCCTGAATCGACGGATTATTTCGATCCTCGCGGTGCCGTCTTGCAGTTGTTCCATGACGACGACGCCCCTGTCCCCACGTCAGGGTCGCTCAGCGACAGTCCCAACCCGAACCAAGAGCACAATGTGGCTGCATCCGCAGCCGCGGCTGCCCCGATTGCGACTCAAGCTTCATCACCTGCCGATGACGACTTCGGCTCTTTCAGCTTCAAGAACTTGCCGGTGTTGAAACAGGCTAACGACGACGTGATCCGCAAGCTAAGGACAGACCAGATGGCCCCTATTACTCATACGCTCTCGGAGCCGAGCAATTTGCATTCCAGGCGTAAGAGTATCTCGAACCGTGTCAAGAAACCTTCGAGCGTGATTACTACGGGTGATGTGACCAACAAGCCGTCGACTACGAGTCCACCATCACCAGCCACTTCGACGTCGTCGATAGCTTCTTCGCCTTCTCGAGGTCCCACGACACCGGGAAGCGCCACTGGTCATGTTCGCAAGCCGTCTGAGTTCAACACGGTCGAACGATTCAAGTTGAACTACATGGATAGTGATGTCCATCGTCGTAACTCTATGCCTAGTCGACTGCGTACGGCATCGGTCTCCACTAGCGGCGATGGCTCTGGTTCTGAGTCCTGGACGAACCCTTCGCACATCAACCGCTCAGAAACTGCCACTCCACCGTCTTCTGTTGCTTCGATTGACTTGAAACGTGCGCCCGACCCTCAGGATCGCGCTGTCACTTGTCTCCTTGCGGAGGATAATCCTATTACGGCGAAGATCATTGAGACCTTGCTTATTCGTCTTGGTTGTCGGTGTGTCGTAGTTGCGGATGGCTCTGAAGCCATCAGCGTGGCCATGGGTGATATCAGTAAGTTCCCGATTTTGTATATTTTGGCATTGTTCTGACATTATTTTTACAGAATTTGATTGTATCCTCATGGATCTTCATATGCCCATTCGTGAGTCTCTCCCATATTCAACTTTCTGTGTTTCAGGCTAACTGATTGTCCATATAGTCGATGGAGAAGGGGCCGCTCGTTACATCAAAACGACGAATAACAAGAATCAAAGTACCCCAATCATTGCCGTCAGCGCATACGGGACTGACAACACAGAGGCCAAGAGTGATTTGTTCGCAGCCTCTCTAGCGAAGCCGGTCCAGAAGGCAGACTTGCTGGCAGCGATGCGTCAACTAGGGTTCAAAACCTCTACTGTGCAAGGACGTGGACCCGGTGCCAAAATCACCGCCCAAGTGCCTACCACAGTTGTCACAGCTAGCTCTCCAACTCTCCGGTAGCATACAGCCTCATTCTTGGTCTTTTGGTTGCCATCTCTTTCTCTCCTCTATTGCGTGGTATTCATATAACCCCCATCGCCTCATCGTTCTTTCACATTTTCACGATTCCTCATTGCTTCTGATCACGTCTTTTTGGTTCATATTTGTGCTCATGGTTTGTCATGCCCATCCACCCATTTGATATCTTCCCTGCGTCTTTCTTCTTATTCTCCAATCATCATTCAACCCCCCCCCATCATGCATTCTCAAGTCGCATATTTTTGTCGTACCCTCCATACATCTGCTCTGCATACTGTCCTTTCCTCCCTGCATTGTACTTTCTCCTAGAGTACTCTTCTTGTCGCTCAATCACATATGGGGTAGTCGCTTTGCTCTACCATTCATATCTTTGTCGCAATCAACGTTCAACACGCATTGATTTCAATAAAGTTTACTTGCACACCGACTTTTGGTCTACAGCATGAAAGATGAAAGCTCGTCGAGACAATCGAGCCGTTAAGAGCCCGAACGATTTGAGTTTGCGTTCTCACGTGATTGAATCATGACGCGTTGGCGAAGTGCCGCGGCGCTGCTACAGCCACAACACTACCACATCATCCTCAGTCCCGTTTGACCTCGACCTCTTACGCATGGAGGGTACTACGTCAGGTAACATGCACATCATATTATTCGTTATGATGGTTATCATTGACCTGGACCAGTTACCAGTGAATATGCGTCTTCAAATGGACCACATGAGAGGGAGGAGTCCGATCTACAACCGAATGTCTGTGAGTGAAGTATGTCCTGACATCTAGATGCTGAAACTAAGCGCAAACGTTAGAAGTTACGGGGCGTGCCAAAGAATTCGTAGAACTTCATGACCAAGTCCAAGTATGGTTGCCGATTGTATTCCCTCGCTGAGAACCTTACTGAGCACGCTGGAATACTAGACTAGTGTGAACCTGCTGGACTCCCTGGAAAGCTTTCTCTCTACGTTTCAGAAAGACCTCTCCGCTGTATCCGGCCAGATATCCGACCTTCAAGACCGAAGCAAAGACATTGAAGGCAGACTCAAGAGTAGAAGGGTATGATTTAGTATTCTATATTCCTGTGTTGTGTCGTTGACGTGACATTACAGAAAATAGAGAAACCCCTCTCCAACCTTCTCCTTGACCTATGTATACCCCCACCTCTCGCCACAGTCATCCTGGACACAAACGTTGGCGAACCATGGATCCAAGCTATAACAGAATTCGAGCAGAAGCTTGTGACTCTCAAGCTACGAGCAAGGGTGAAAGCGGCTCGTGATCTGCATGACGTTGCAGAAGGACTGCGTATAGTGGTATGTTCCAGTCTTTGGTCAAGCATGTCTCGTTCGAACATGCATACTTCGTTAGGCAGCAACCAAGATTCGCGCATTCTTCCTGAATCTGTTGCAACCCATTCGCACGAGTATGACAACCAACATGCAAGTTATACAAACCTCGGTATTCCTGAAGTATCGGCCGTTATATGCGTTCTTGCAACGACATGCCCCTAATGTCGCTAGCGAGGTGCAACGAGCATATGTCGGTGCTGCTCGTACATACTACGAAACCGGGTTTCGTAGATATATTCGAAGCCTTGGCTGGGTCAAGGTATGCCGTTAGAATATGTCACGTTGCAAAGGCCGTAGTAAGACGATATTATGTAGGCAAGGTCGGTTGAGAAAGCCGACACCATTGTCACTGGGGCAGGGGAGACGACCGAGGATGCTAACCCAAAGATCGAAAGACTATCCTTCGCCCATATCGATGGTCCCGGTGTAACCATGGCCTATATGGCCGAGGACAAGTCTCATGTACGGAACCGTTCTCTCGCTCTTTGTCTCTTTGCTCACGTCCGTTCTGCAGAAAGAGCCTCTAGAAGCTGTTTTCCGTTCGCTGATGCTCGTCCTAATGGACAACGCCACGGCGGAATATACATTCGTCACGTCCTTCTTCGCTTCCGAACCGCAGCCAAACTATCAGCATCAGAAGGAGACAAGCGCGAGTAGCTCCTTGCTCTCCCCTCCTTCGCTTATGTCGCCCACTCAGGCAGACTTTGATGATACTCGTTCGAATGGGTCGGACTATACCCCGAGATCACCGGGACGAAGACTAAGTAGTCTGCAGAGCGCGATGAACGCCCTTGCTATGCAAAGTCCCGAGATATCTGAGAAAGAGGAACAAGCGAATATGAACAATATCTGGAAGCAGATCATGGATCCTGTCCTGGATTATTGCAAAGTACGCTGGGTTTCTAGTGATACTCTTGACAAGGCTGACACGATTCCATAGGCATTCATTGCCTCTGTCCTTGAACCCGCCCCTCCCGTTGTACCTCTTCTAACCATGATCCGTCTTGTGGAGGACGTCATGGCCGAAGTTCAGAAAAGGGGCTGCGTACCCCTCGAGAACTTCATCTTCAGTATACGACTGCAGATGTGGCCGGTCTTCCAGAAAGGGATGGCTGACAACATCGATGCACTCAAAAAGTATGCTGAAGGTGCCAGCGCGGGATATTTCAGGAGAGGCGCTGTTACGACAGATGCTTCTGTTGCTACCGTACGCATGGACTTTTACGAACAGCTGATACTAGAACTGACCGGGAATCTTTGCAGATTTGCCAGAGATATGTTGTTCTCTTCGGCTCCTTTGTGGCCTTGACAGCTTCCGCTGAAGAGACCATGATTTTCTCCAAGTATGTTCCCATGTTTTGTGGCCGGGGCATTGTTTGCTGATGCGCTGGCAGCCTATTGCGCTTGCGACAGGAACTATCCAAGCTCATCGCTTCCCACACTGAGAAGATAGGTGACCCAGTCGCAAAAGCTACCGCACAATCTACGTTTTATGAAGGCCTTCTGCAAGGCCTTAGCGTAAGTTTTCTTCTACACGTGACCATTTTGTCCGGGATCTAATCGGCGGCATGTAGAGAGGTCCTGGTCCCGCCAGCCACCCCAAAGCTCAGAGCGAAATTGCTTATTGGCGCGAGCGAGAAGAGGAGGCACGCAGGAGGATTGCCTCTACACGTAGACAGCGATAGTGACCGTCCTATGTCGCTTTTTATCACACCTTATAATGTGGTAGTATATGCGTTCGAACTGATGACAAACTGCGCTGACTCTGACTTGTTCGAACAACGGGTTCATATCCGGTGAATAGATCAGAGAAAACAGAGGGGCCTGACAGTGAGAGAGAATAGGAGAGAATCCATCTTACAGCCGAATCCCTTCTTGACCTCGTACCACCACCATCCCCTTGGGCGCTTAGCGTCGAGGGCAATTCTACACTACCAAACTCCTCTTAATTCCACCATTCCCAGTGTCAAGACCGTCTAACTCGGCCCCCACGATCCTTACAACCTCACATTATCGTCCAACTCGATTCCGGCGTCGGCGCTGACCTGAGGGCAGCGGCCGTCGCTTCTTCTCTCGCGGGGTCAAACCCTCTCTCCCGCGCTTCTGCCTCCTTCGGCAGACATCGAAAGTCCCGCTCGACTATGCTGGAAGGACCGGGGGAGTGCCCTGCTTCGCGCAGACTGGCCATTAAGGGGGACAGACGCAACCT
>MU275394.1:0-17709 GCA_022160315.1 Panus rudis PR-1116 ss-1 | reverse complement strand
ACATGTACCCTCGTGTGTACGCGCACTCAAAACTTGGATCTCAAAAAAAAAAAAAAAAAAATCCATCTTACAGCCGCACTACAGGCCCACGTGGTTAGGTACACCGGCACCAACAACGGAGGCACTGGTGCAAACTAGCCGCGTACGCGTGTAACGCTTACTTGCTTGGTTCCGTTACTTAACAAGTACCAAGTGAATTGAATGATCCCCAGCCTGGTCGAGGCATCATCCTTCAGTTAAGCTCAGTGTTTGTGCCTCGGAAGATCGGTACATTTTTGTGTTCCTAGTAGTACAAGACTTTGCCGCTTATATTCTGCCTCCAGCGGTGGGGACGTCCCCCCGTCTTTCAACTACCTCCTCTCATCTCCTTTCTTCCAATAAGTAGGTTTGGAGTCGAATTCTGGACGACATGGGCGCAACTGCCTGGCTTGCTGCACCTTTCAAGTTTGCACCCATACCGGTGTCCATCGTAACCTTTGTCGTCTATGGACTCCTATTCTTCTTCGTCCTCATTACAGACAAGACCCCGGACCTAACGCACAATCTGAGGGGCTTGAACCTGACTCAAGCGTACGAAGACCTCCACAAGGTTGCATGACATGTTCTTGAAATTGTATAACGGTCATTCTGACGTCCTCTCGCAGATTACTGCTCGTCCTCATCCGTACAATTCGCATGCGAACGACGACGTGCACCAGTTCCTGTTGTCCCGCGTTCAGGCAATAGCGGCCAATAGTGATTTCGTTCATGTATCGAACGACCTTGTTTCGAATGCTTCTCACACTGCGAGCAGTATAGGTTATTCCGCTGGCACTAAAGGCCTGTATTTTGAGGGAGCAAATATCCTCGTGAAGATTGATGGTACGGAGAGTAGCCCAAGCTCGACGGATGGCGTCGTTTTTGCCGCGCATTATGACTCCGTCTCCACGGGGTATGGAGCAACTGACATCGGTATGGGTGTGGTGACCCTGTTGCAGTTGGCCGAGTATTGGTCCCAACCCAACCGAAGGCCGAAACGCTCAGCCTTCTTCCTAATCAATAACGGCGAAGAGGACGGCCTGCACGGTTCTCACATGTTTTTCGAGCATCCGTGGGTCAACCTCACATCCACGTTTATCAACGTGGAGGGTGCCGGGGCGGGAGGGTATGTTTCTACCGAATATCTGCCAAAATTAAGCTTCGTCTCATTCACGTGCGATTAGTCGCCCGCTCCTCTTCAGGTCGACGTCTCTTCAACCTGTCCGTGCCTATGCTGCGGGCTCTGTAGCTCACCCCAATGGTAACACGCTCTCTATCGACGTCTTCTCCAGAGGGCTCATCAGGAGTGCGACTGATTTTGAAGTCTTCCAGAGGGGTTTAAAAGGTGCCTCTTTCTATCGCTTTGTATTCATTCACAATTGACTGACAATTTCTACCCAGATGAGAAGAAGGGTTTGAGAGGCTTGGACATTGCTTTCTACCGCAATCGAGCGTTCTATCATTCGCCCCAGGACTCCATTCCAGGTATGGGGCGGGGTGAAGCCCGGCGTTCATTATCCGCCTTAATGGACACGATTCAGGGTGCAGGTGAAGCTCTCCTGAACGATAATATCCCCGATGACGGCGGTGACGCAGGGGTGTATTTTGACTGTAAGCACGTCATCGTTTTACTACATGCTTTGAGCTTGAGTTAACTGAACCGGGTCCAAAAGTGTTCGGAAAGGCGATGTGGGTCTTTACCCGAACATCCGTGTTCGTAACGAATGTTGTACTGCTCATCCTGGGGCCGATATCGGTGATTGTTCTCCTGGCATGGGTATTTGTCCTGGACAAGAAACATGAAGGTTCGTGTTCCATGCTCAACTGATTTTCTTATTTGCGGCTAAGAGAAAACCTCAAGGGTCCTCCGCGCCGGAAGAAGAGTCTCCCTGGACTAAAGTGAAGAAGGTGCTGACCAAGGCCATAGGGTGGGGCCGCTTCTGGCTGGCATTCGTGGTCTGCATTGCCGCTCACGCCGGACTTGTGGCTGGATATGTCAAGCTTAATGCTTTCGTATGTTCCTTTTTCTACCACTAACTATCCCACATCTGACACTCCCTACAGGTTGTTTATGGACACCAGTGGGCTGTTCTACTCACCAGCATTTCTCTGACCTACCTTGGCATCGTCGTACCGCTCACGCTCTTCCATATATTCTTCCCATCTCCACCGACTTCGCAGAAACTTGCCATCACGTTGGAGCTATTCTTCCTCACTTGGATTCTTCTAGTCCTGGCCACTGTCGGATTGCGTCAACTGAACTTAGGTGGCTTCTACTGGATCACGGCTTGGTATGTCTGCGCCTGGGTCTCGTCATTATTCGGACTTGCCGAAGCGGCCGAGCGAGCCAAGAAGGGCGGAGAAATAGGTGGCAAGGGAGAACTGGACTTGGTAGGCGAGCACGAAGACCTACATGCGGAGGAGGATGAAGCAGAGGGCGTCCGACGAGTCCGTGGAGTAATCTACGAAGTGCCCGAGGGGGAAGCAGAAGGTGAACAGCATGACTCTGAACCTCATGAAACTGAGCCTACCGAAATCACACCCCTGATGCAACAACATCGTCTCCGGAATCAGAATGGAAGGGAGTATGTTGTTGGAATCGATGGGGAACCTCTTCCCGTTCAAAATGATGGTGGTAAGGATGACCGGCATGATGAGACTGGATGGTGGATCCTGCAGTTCCTTTCGCTGGTGCCTTTCCCTGCGATTTTGCTGTTCCAACTCCAGATACTCCTTTTACATTCACTGGCCCAAACATTGGCTGATGGAAGTAGCCCTATCGTTGGTGAGTCTACTTACTTTCGTACATGTGGATGTGTTCTTATATTTTAACGTCAGTATATGCCGCTGTGTCTATCCTCTCGACCCTCCTGTTGCTCAACATCGCACCATTTGCGCACAAGATCCATCATGGCCTCACGCTCTTCGTCTTCATAGTTTTCATTATCTCTCTCGTCTACTCCTGGACGATATTCCCATTCAGCAGAGAAGCGCCCCTCAAACTCTTCTTCCAGCAGAAACTCGAGCTCGACATCCCATCCTTGCGCCAGCCACAGGAGTCCTTATCTCAGGTTGTACCGGAAGGCTCTGTCGTGCGCGCGGTCACATATCTTGCTGGGCCCAAACGATACATGGAGAGTAACCTAATCCTGCCTGAGCTACCTTCGTCGTGGGGCAAGAATGTTACTTGTGAAGTGGACAGTAGCCTGCGACCCGGTCTTTGGGCCTGTGGTTGGAATAGCGACCTACTGCCTTCACCTGGCGGGGAAGACACACTCCCTTCGTCTCCGCATACTAAGGCGTCCGACTGGCTTCAAGCTAACATCACGCGTACCGGACCAGCCAGTGCATTCGCAGTCATCAAAGGGACGAACACCCGTTCATGTCGTCTCAAATTCGACCACTTCATCAGTTCATATAATGTCCTGAACGGCAGCCCCGGAGGTGCACGTTTCCAACCTGGCTACGAGATATCCGAAAGGGGCGTGAACGACCTCATCCTCTGGACGCGCACATGGGATAATGAGTTCCGCGTGGAACTTGATTGGTCCAATGGCACAAGCGTTGTGGAGACTTTGCCTTTGAGCGGGAAGGTGGCGTGTGAGTGGCAAGAGTTTGCTAGTGCAAGTGCAGGTGCGCCTTGGGCTGCGACGAGTGGTCAGATCCCGGCCTATGAAGAGGTGTTGCATTTCTTGCCGTTGTGGGCTACAGTAAATAAGTGGACGTATGGTTTGGTCGAGGCGGAGGCACCTTTCTCCATTTGAGCGATCCCTGTAGATTGATGGACCTTTCTTTGTCGTCTGTACTATAGGTAAATGTATTGTTGTTAGTTTTCTCTTTTGCAAACACTGGCTGCGTCAAGCTGTTAAGGTGCAGAGACATTAGTAGTTTAATATTGTCGGGTATAGTAAGCATTCACTGTCATATGCAGATCTATAGAATCTAATGGGTTATCAAAGCGATAGCGAATGTATATGAGATGCGAGGGGTTGGTTACATAGAGTGATGCGCAAGAACTTGAGAAATAGAATGAGTGAGTCCGACCTCCGACAGAGAGATAGTAAGATGAACCAAGAGAAAGTGAAATAACGAGAAAATAAAGAGAGTGAAAGACCAACTCCATAGAATGTGGAAGTTATGTTTTGTACGGGGGTATGGTAGGTCTAGCATCACTTATGTCAATTTGATCAACATGGCTCATCTGTAGTCGAGACGTACCTTTGTTCAGTCTTCTGCAGACCAGGGAAAGACGGCTTGAGGATATTTCCACTACTGCTCTTCCCAATCCCAAGTCTATTCAACACGTCCTTCACTTCACCAGGACCTGCAATCTTGTTCCGCTGTTGCGGTCTCGACCGAACAGGCGTCAATCTCGACAGCGAGGGCTCCCCATGCGCAACAGTCGAAGTGTGCTCTAACGTGGACAGTGAAGGTGCGCGATGGGAAAGATTGGGATTAGACATGCTGCTGCGACCTTCCAATGCTTCTCGCAGATCCGTCACGCCGACACCTCCGCCTCGGGTGGAACGTGCAAGACTATGCAGGGACATGTTCTCTATTTGCATCAGTGCGGGGGCTACTTTGATCAGAGGAGATATCGTATCGTGGCGAAGGGCGTCATAGCTCGTCTGTGTGTCCAAAGCTAGATAGCAAAGATGTCAGTACATCGCTTCAACAAGAGCGAAGTGACGACTTACATTCTTGCAACGCAGATTCTGGAGTCCACTGTGTTGTGAACCTCTTCAAGAGACCAGTCTCATCGAGACCGGTTGCCTCTTGTACACTTTGACGCGCCGCCAAAGCCGCGATCAGTTCTTCTACGTTGAGTGTGGTTACTGGAGCATCTTCTTCCGGATCGGTCCTGATAGGTATCGGCTGACGAGGAGGGTCAATCGTCCCAGATGGTCTGCTATCGAAATCTGGTGGTTGAAGCAGACCAGGGGAAGGGATTGCCTACGACAACGCAAAAGGGTCAGAATCGACCAGCACGTATGTCAGGGACTGAACACACCTTCTCTGCAGCCTCCGTGATTTCCGGCGAACTCCAGACTCTGCCAATTGTCAACCACACCTTTACAATAGTTTCCTTGAGGGCTTTGCTACGCATAGATACAACGGGATCGGCTTCTTCTACGTTCGAAGAAATCGCATCTAGCGCGACCAGCATGGGTACACCAGTCAAAAGACCACGAACTGGAAGGTTCTCCTGCACCGCAGTCAAAATAGCCAGTATATTGGCATAGTCAGACAACGTCGCAGATCTCGTGGTTCCCGAGGAGAGTGTACGAGTTGTACTCTGCATTAAACGCGTCATGACAGAGGACTTTCGCGTCCGAGGAGGAACAGTCGTGCTCCTTCGAGTATTCTCCCTGGACCCTGATGACGAATCCTGGCTCCTGGAATGCGAACGTGAATGTCGGTCTCTGCTTTGCGAGCGGGCATGAGGACTTGTCGACGCTGATTCTGAAGCGAGTCCGAGGTTCGAGGAGGTGGCTAGGACGTAGAGATGTGCATGGAGTGCATGAAGGAACCTTGTTATCGAATCACCATACATGACTGAGGTAAATGTTGTCGCTTGACGAGAGGGGCCGTCTGCTACAGGTCGTACACGCTTCACGCCATCTTCATCGACATGGTCACCCAACTTTGGAATCTCGTGCTTCAAGTATGATATAAGAGCTTCTGCGTAATCCGCGCGCACGGAATAATCGGAGTCGCACAGGAGCGTGAGGGTTTCTTGCCAGATGTCGGGTGCAATTCTCGTCCTACGAGAAGGTTTGATTCGGGTGTCAGCGGAGAAGGGGTCCGCCGAAGAGATTGTTGGACTAGTGGCGCCCTTCCTTGGTTTGCTTTCTTCGGCGGCATCATCCTTGGCAGCTTCGTGCTTATCGGCGGCGTGCATCAAGCCAACCAGACCTGCTAGGAGACAGCGCACGGCTTGAGCTCGGCTCTTGTCAGATGCAGGCTTGCCATTGCTAAGTCCATTGATCTCCACAAGTATCAGCCGTCCAATTAACTCGCTGGCCAGATCTTGAATTTGGTCGGCATAGTAGACATGGGTGCCTAGTGAAGCAATGCACTCGACCAGTGAAGGGAGAAGTGGGTCATCTTCTTGTACCACTACTCTCTTGAATATGAGATTGATCAAACTGGAAATAATGTCGGATGTTGAGAGGTTGATGAGAGGGGTGGGAGAGGTAAAGACTGCTTTAATCATTGCGGCGAGGGCTAGATGGCGAGGTGTTGCTTGAACAACATCTTGACCTTCCACCAGATATTCCACCATCCTTGTAGGAATGGCGTAACGATACTGGTATTGCGTCCATTCGGCGCCCTTCACAGCGATCCATTGACAATGATCAATCTTCTCCCAACCATTGATGTCGTCGAAGCATTCAAAAGCCGCCCCAATGACGGTTCCAGCTTGACTGGCGTTCGAATGCTGCAATAGGATGGAAATTGCACGTAGTGCGATGTTAGCGACGTCAGCGGATGATGGACCTTTGTCCCCGTCTATGTGGAGATGTATCGACGCGGCACGCCTTTCGATTGTAGGTCTGTCTCGGAATCCCTCGAGATAGCCAGACGAAGACTTCGTCTTCATGGTTTCTGATCTACAATACTTTGAATATATGAATGGAACGCAGAAAAATAGAGAGGAACTTACTCTTGATCCAAAGTTGAAACGCTGACATCGAACAGCGGGATCAAGATAGCAGGAACAATGCAAGAGATTTGGGTACCAAATTGAACGGTGGAGTAGTAGAGTGCTTCCGAAGTGACCACCGCTTGAAGGACAGTCTGCCCCAGTAAGCGAGTCCTAACGGCACGTAATCAGGGTGGCGGCAAGTAGCATGCTGGGCAGTCATACCGGTTTCTAATTTCATGGTCCATGGACTCCTGGTCAATTCTACCCATGTGAGAGAACATTTGCAGACAGGACATGTACTCCTCCGTCACGTATCGGTCGACACCCACAAGGTGGCCATCTGTGTATGTTGTCCATGCGGTGAACTGCGGTAATATATAAAGATGAGGTTGTGTGGTTGTCTTAGAGGCTACATACCACGCTGGCTGCTCGAGTTGCTACTTCGAGATCGGTCCGGAGAGCTTGCAAGGTGACATTTATGGAAGCCAGGAGGGACGCGGTGAGTAGGGCAATGTCCCTACGGCATTCGGTGGCCAAAGCCCTGAATATTGCGAGGGATATAAGGAGTGACCTACATCTCTGTTAGAAGAATCACCAAAAGTAAAACCAACCATATGATACTCACGCGCGAGCACGCAGATTTCCCGCCTGAGCTTTCCTGCAATCCATCCTCACTCTCCGCTCCAGTTCACCGCTGAGTTTGTTAATCTTTCCGGTCCGGTTGGAAGCATAGTATGTCAGCCGAGATAGTTCTTGTGAGTTTGGGCGGTATTCAGGGCCAGAGGTCAGCAACGCCGCGTGTGGCGGGTAGCATGCCGCGATGAGTTGGACATGGTTAGGAGTAAAGGGAAAGTGCATCAAGCCGCAGCACGACGTTTTGGCTGAATTATGGGGGTAAGTGTTAAGTATAGAGAGTTTTCGGTTGGCGAAGCTTTGTCGAAGGAATGTTTGCAGGTTATGAGGACCTGAACATTAATGGAGTACACTGCGGAGAACGTCACGGGCGCTACCACTCTTTACGATCGTGTGCCTGGCGTTCAGTATTAATGAGCGCGTAGCGTCCTCAGGCTCCTGGATTCACATGATTTGGGACTCAGAGAGATCTACCAACTTCCCGATCAAGTTGTTGAGCATACAAAACGTCCGTGCAGCTCGGTGGCGAAGAAGAGGAACACGATAAGTTCAAAAACCATAAAAAGGACTCGTGTACCCAGGTGTACACCCCTCTTTCCCTAACTCAACATCTTGTACTAGTAGTACAAAATGATCCCTCGAGTCGGACGTGATTGCATCGCAGTCCTGCTCAAGATATCGTGGAGAACGCGTAAGTAGCTTCCCAATTATAATCTCTCCCTGGTGCATAGATTTGATTTACATGGAACTCCGGGTTGTTGATCGCGTCGATCCAAGACTCCTGTTCGATGACCACGCAAGAATGATTCTCGTAAAACGCATTCGGTCCGCCTTGGCTAGTCTTGCGTGGAATAGGGAGACTAGCGTTGAAGATGCCGTTGCACGTATAGACCTATTCATATGATGATTTTTGAATACAGTTCACCGCCAGCGCATATTGTGCTACCACTGACTGCTGTGAACTCTTGTGTGTGCAAGAACAACAAAACGCGTGAACGCCAATTGGCCTGAAGAGCCGGCTGATTTGTCGTGACATCCAGTCTGCAGATGGAGATGGCCCAAATCGTTAGTGCTAACTCGATTTCCGAAGACGCGGACGATACCGATACATACCTGATGCCAGAGTTATTACTCCAGATCGAAAATACGGGTTTGTTCTTCTTAACCTTGTCGTGAATCCAGCAATTGTCGAACCCGACACAACCTCATCAAGATATGTTAGGATACCAAACCGACACCACCACAGTTAACACGAGCAGATTACCTGTACCACAATATTCAAAGGGGGCTGTGGCATTGATACTCTTCCCAATGCTCTTAGCTTTGCGGAAATCCAAAGCAGTGTCACCGACATTGAGTAGCTTGCCAGTAGGAATCAGATGTCCATCTGTAGCAATGACCCTCGAGGCGTCAAACTGTGCAACATGGCCGACGAGGTCTTGTGTCTCCTCGTAAGCTTCGAGGTTCCAATAGTGATGCCCACTTAGCATTATGGGAGTCTTCTTGGTAGCGGTGGCGTGCATATTGATGTTCCATGTTGCATGAGGCGCAAGTGTATATTGAACCTAATGAATTCGGAACCTAAAGTCAGTTATCTGGGCACTGTCGGACAGATATTCTTACCGTAGCATGGACGGTCCCGGGGAAGCCTTGAGTTCCGTCGGGATCGACCAAAGTGAAGGTGACAGAGCTCTTAGTTTGCGCTGCGATACTCCAGACACGGCGATCGAATCCGTTCGTTCCGCCATGCAAGGTGTCAGTACCTACATTTTTTTCCACTTTTCAGCTTCAACGAAGCAGATCCAAGGATTTATCCACAAACCGTTATTTTCGTTCTCTGGGACATGGAACACATTCGGACCAGAAGGTGGAGGATTCTTTGAGATGGGTATACTAAAAGTGCCGTTCTTTATACGATTGGCATATCTATGAACAATAAGAAATGAGTGCGAGGAACAGAGTCATTTGAACAGCCGTCTAACCTGCCAACTATAGGTCCAAAGTACGGATGCCCTTTTGCATCTGATTGATACAGCGTCTATGCAAAGACAGTGGTCAATCGGTTTCTACTCTAGAAACTTGAAGAAAAACATACATGGTTATCGAACCCAAGGAGGACATCTCTGATTTTGCCGTGCTAACGCCGCGTCAGACACACATCTCGAAATGATGCCATGGACTCGAATTCTTACTTTGTCCTTTACCCAGAAATTGGTCGTCGTAGCACCGAATGGAATGAAGTCGGCCCTGGCAGAGCCATCAGGAGCTACAAGAGATACCTTCTTGAACGGCTATGAAAGACCAACGTGTGATCGTCAATATACTATACAACTGGACGAACATACAACTCACGTCAGGTTTCCGAGCATCCAAGATGGAAGCTTCCGCCCACAAGAACAGAGAGACGAGAAGTAAGCTCTTTGCACCGAAGGACAACATGCCGGGCAAGAAAGGCGGCACAAAAATCGGACAACACTCCAACCCTGCGATTTTATATTGAAGCTGAAGCCTCATTCAAACAGACGCGACGTCAATCTTCGAAAATATGAACAAAATGATGCCTCCGGCTCCCGGTAGGTCTCGTGGTACGCTGGTTGCATTGGATTTGGTCACCGTTAGTGGAAGCATTGTGATGTTCAGTACATGAGACCGTGTCAACTGGCAGCTGTGGGCATTGTGTACCGTATCACGGCGTGGGTTGGGCGGTGAGTAAAAGTCAGCTGAGTCTGTGAGACAGTGCGGTGATGGAGAAGGACGGCAAAGCACTAGTGACGCGCTTCGACGCGTCGAGCCAAGATGAAGACGGGCCTTTAATTGACGTCCTTATAATAATAGCGACTGCTGTAGAAATGGTGTGCATTCAGTAGCGTTGAATAGATCGGAAAAGGCAGTAGAAAAGGCTACAATACACTAGAGCTACACTTTGGTAAATGCTGTATAGATACGCAGTCCAATGCTGTTATGTCCGTCAATTCAGTTCGATAGGTTTCTCTCGGGATGAACCAGCCCGGGAGCCCTGGGTAGCAAACATCGTGGCTAGGTCCGAAACGGTCTTGTCCTTCACGACACTGTAAAGTCTCTCAGGAAGCCGCTTGCCAGCCTCGATACTATCGGTCACCCATTCCGGACGGACGACATGAGGTTTGGTCTTTGATTTGGTTGTGAGTAGTTTATGGGTCTTCGATCCGCTGAGTTGCTGAGAAGTTAGAATATGTGTTGCTCCAGATGGCGAATATCTTTGGCTGATATTCAGTTCTCTTAACGTGCTTCGAGAGAAGGAGTTAACCTACAGTACTTGACCGCCTGCTAAGGTTACGACCCGTTTCATTTCAATGTCGGTAGTGTTGGCCAGATAGCCGTCAATATAGACTATGAGACGGGTCCTTGAGTAAGCATAATCACAATAAAGGAGTGTTTGTGCATACTTTTAATATTGAAGAACAAGCCAGTTTGGGTGTCTGAATTGTCAGCTTTTTCGGGGAGTTGCGCCTTCAACTTTGCACGGCGAGAATCCTCATACGGTTTACGCGGACCATGGCCTTCTCCTCGTTGATGTCCAGTAGCTGCAGAAGTAACATAGTCTACAAAAGATTGTTTAATATTGCGGAGTCCGAGACCAAAAGTATGTTTGCACCTGAGCGAGAATATATGTCGGAGTGGGTGATTGGATTAGATTCATCGGCCAACGTATTCAATAAATGTTTCGTAAGCGCCTTTCTGGAAGGCATCTTGCCGTCCTTGATCAATGGTGCAAGCATCCTGAGGGGGGACAACAATTTAATCGCTGACAACTAAGGAGGCGAGTCATGTTCTCACTTCTCGGATGCTTCCCTCCTCTTCTGCGTAGGATCCATAAACTTTGACTTCGTGTACGTCCCATCTTGATTGCGTGTTTCATATGGAGTGAATTTATGTGTTGCATGTTGTTTCTCTTTAGGAGCCTTGCCGCCTTGCGCTTGGGTATAAAATGACGTCGAGGTTGATTTCTTCACAGTCACAAATTTGTCCATGATATGAAGAGTTGAGGAGTGTGGGACAGCATATATCACAATAAGAGGTATAAGAGCAGCAATATTTACAACCCTTGCTTAGGGGGGAAGAAAGCAGAAGAGGTCTTGGAGGAGGAAGAGGAAGGAAGAATCGCGGTTTTGTTCAAGTCCAAACTCAAACCTGAGACTGTGGCGTCATGGGCCGACGCGTCACGAGCGCGTTATTTGCTCGGAACAAACACAATAGGCGCCGCTGCAACTTCAGCTGAAAGAGGACCCCGGATAATACGCTCAGAGGTGTGATCCCAAAAATCCCCAATATGTCGTCCGGACATCAAAAGGTCCGGACGGAATCACGCCTCGGGAAAAATCAGAGTTTTTTGGGTATAGGCGCCCATAATATTATATTTTTCTCATTTTTTAACCAAAAGCACGTGACAATGCTCCCAAAAATGGCATTTTAACGCCCAAAAATAGGACATCTGACCCTCAAATGTCCGGACAAGATCAAGCCTCACGGGCGTTTAAGCCCCTTTGAGGTCCGGATACTATCATTGGACCGGTAATGCAAAGCCGCCAGTAATGCAAAAAGTGATTCTTTCTCATTTCAAACCTCACTGAAACCCACTAAAATTATGCAAAATTCATATACAAGTACCACCCTTGTAGGTGAATGCCACTGTAAAGTTTTGACATCGAAAACACCCAGTGTCACTTTGATAGTTGAGTACGAAGTCTCAACTTGGGTAGAGTGCAAAATTTGATCAGGCTCGCTTCATGTCCTAGCGTCCTTATTTCCACCGGAAATGTTTCCAGCATGCTGAGTACGCTTTGTTGTGTCTTGAGAAATTTTTCCGAGAGAAGCACTTGAGAGGAATGCTGTCAACTTTGAATACGAGACCTCTACGCGGCACCTTGGATCAGCGCTCGGAGAAATTTTGCATTACTGGACAAAATGAGATCGTCCAAATCGTCCCGCTCGCTTTCCTCACCCACACCTTCAAAAATTCTGAAATCTCGCTGGATAGGAGTAGAGACCCTTCGGTGTACTTTCCGCGAGGTTTGAGCAGCACCCGTGCATAAGCTAGAGAAGAATTTGAATAGGAGTCAAAATTTTGCATTACCGGTACAGTGATAGTAGGGGATCAAGCCTCTTGGTCGAAAACCCCCCTCATATGTCCGGATAGGGATCACGCCTCATAGTGTATTATCCGGGGTCCTGCTGAAAGACGTCACATCAGCAAATCCGTGAAAAGTTGACAAGGCCATACAAGGCCTTGTCAAGTCGCCAAAGCTTACAAGGCGCCACCAGGGCCACCAGCCCTTCCATAACCACCATGTACTTCCCAAATCCAGGTAAGGTTGCACTATCTCGGGCGACTTTATATGGCTCGCCAACCATCCGCATCTTTCACAAGGCCATGTAAGTTTCATGAAACACAGGTGACTACTGCTAATGTTATGTACCGACTTCTACGGCTAGGTCTGGAATTACGATGACTCCTGCAAGATAAAAGGTATCGCAAGCTTTTCTTATGTCATGTAACCGCTGGTATGATTCTGTCCATGTGAACCAGGATTGGTGACTGATATAAGGCCTTACTGTTACTGGTAAACATTCTTGTGGTCGCTCGAAAGGTTGCAAGGAAAGGTCACATATTGTAAATTAATTGTGATTCATGTATTTGTATATACATCAGAATGGAGATGTTTTAGGCAGAAGTGATATTGACCGCAACCGTTGCGGCCATGCGAGCGCGCTTTCGCTGAGCGATGAGACGGTCAGGGGCAGAAGCTCGAGTTCTTCTTTTGGCACGTTTCGTCGTGAAAATTTTTCTGCAATACATAGTATAAGTCTCATGGAGGTTGAGGAGAGTGACAGAGATCCAATTCATACTCATTGAAGTACTTTATGGTCGCCTGATCTTTTTCAGAGTCAACGGCGCTGACGATGTTCCAGAAAAATTCTTCGTGGTCGAAGTCACGATCCATAGGGCTCCAATCTTGCGCACTACAAATTGCGAAGCGCGCCTAAGATTCGTTGAGTTATTTATGAGCTGCTACTGAAGATAGAGGACCGGATGTACTCATCAGGAAAAATCGTCCGGCTTAATGAAACATAATTGTCATAATTTAATGCATTTTTAAATAATTATAAGCTCTAAGAGATTTGGCATAATGAAACAGTCCCCCCTATAATTCGGCTTAGAGATGGTATGAACCTGGCTTAGCCAGTGCATGGAGTCCACATAGATGGCTCCTAGACAGTGCGTAATTCTCTTAATCAGTCATGATAGTGTCTTAAAAGTGCATACACTTAGGCCGCGAGAAATATCTGTATTATGCCATAAGTAGTATATTCCTATACCTCAGAGACGTGTCCTTTATGCACGGCCATCATCCAATTATACCGCCAGCTATATAGTCACATTTTACATTTGTTGTAGAAGGTAGCGATATGTAAACTAGAATCATGCATAATATTCACTATCAGAGACACAACATAAGCAACGACTACAATGTATCATCTCCTCCCAACTTGTCAAAGTCGATCTTCGCAAGAACATTGCCAACCCGATCTGACCTCGAGTGAACATGATGACCTTGACTAAGCAACGGTGAGTAGTCAGATTGATGGGTATATCAATGAGAACGTTGAGCAACTACTCACCTAGCGCCGTTATACAATTTGACCAACAGCTCCGCGAACCTACGTGGATTGCCAGCCTCAATGCCCTTGACGAAATTCCAGACATCGGCATACTCTGCATCCCAACTTGCAGCCTTGATTTGGATGCTCAATTTGTCCTCATTGTGTGCAATATCATGCATCGCCATGTAGATCTTTCTGAGTCAGTATCATGACAATGATAGAACAAAAGAACATATACGTACTGAGACGGTTGTGCAACACAACATTCCGAAAGGTATCTGTCGCTGTCCGTTGAAGGTCGGAAACTTTGAGGCATACTTTGAGGCAAAGGCGCCAACACCTTTGAAGAAGTCTTCATGGAGGACTTGCGTGAAGATCGGGCGACTGAAAGGCTTGAACCACTCAATGTTCCCCTATATGACCAATCAGCTGAGGGTTGGCAATGATGAGAAGGGCACTCACATTGATTACCGGGAATAAGTATTCCATTTCATCGGCAAGGCGATTGAAGCGGTCTTTATCGCCGTTCTGGAGTCCATACTCGCTCCGAATGTAATTTTTGGCTGTCTTCTTCCACTCAGCCCGTTTCTGATGCACGCGCTCATCTGCCTACGTCAAATGGAGTTGTGTAAGCACGATCATTACTGGAAATAATATAGCACTCACTATGGTAATGATATCCCTGGTATATTCCGCATCCTTCTTAATGCGATGGCGGATTAGCTTGAACGTTGAGTCCCCAGACTCTTGCTCAAGCTGTCGAGTGATATCAACGAGAATGGCCTGCTCCCTCATAAATTTCTGAGTTACCGGGACAAACTCACTACGAAAGATGTTGTCGGCGAGAAGCGCATCTATCGCACAATAGATAATTGATGCAAGATGGGGGTTCTGCAAAGTGATACCAGGTTTGCCACGTCGACCACGCACCAGTTCTGTTTCCTCTGGCCATGTTGTTGACGGATTGGCTGGTAACTTAGGCGATGCCCTGGTGTGAAGCTCGCGGAGACCCTGTAGTGCCGGCCGCTGAGCAGCAAGTTAGTATTACTCAGGTTGCTAGTAGAAGAATACATACCTCTGCCATGATCGCTTGCATGCGACGACCGGGTTGCATACCAAGCATTGACTCCCTGTTTGGTATATCCTCATGCGTCGGCTGATGAGCTGCACGATGATCACCTCTAGTCTGTCACAAACGTCAGTGGCTGCTGCGTCATATGAAGTGGCTACGTACCTTAGCCCTTTTACCAGATCCCCGATTGCGAACACGGTCGCCACGGATGGAGCTGCCATGATCGTCTCCATGCTCTGGTGGGGTTTCGGACAGATCACCGTGCTCTCCGGGTGGGGTTGCGGGTAGGTCACCGTGATTGTCGTCATGACCTTGCGTGGTCATAGGCAAGTCCTCATCTTCAGTGAGTCGAAGACGGGACAATACCTTCCGTTGGGAGCGCGAAGTACTGTTGCTGATATTTTGACTGCCGTGCTCAGCATCTCCAGCACAACTCGGAGGCTGAACTATGCGAGGAGTCTAGGAGATATACATAAGATAGAATCCCTGATATGAAGAAAGCGCAAGAAATACCTCCTTATCTAGGGCCGCACGCAGTGCATCGGGCCGACTAGCAAGAGCTTCGAGATCTTGCATACCATCTGATTGTGCACCTTCGCCGTCACTCCCCTGATCGATGTCATTCATGTCTCTGCGCTCTTCTTGTTCAGCATCTTCGTCTTCCGTGATAGAGTCTTCACCGCCGTTATCGGCATTTACTTGTATGATCTGATTGCGGATTTGCGGGTTAGGGGCGGGACCTAGTGAAGCGTGATTAGACTGACAATATAGCACTGGCAAAATATGTTACATACCTTTTGCCCCTTTCCTTAGCGACCTTGGCTTCTCAGCGGGCAAGACCTCACTGTCAGAATGCATACCATTCGGAGACGGTGATGGAGTGGCTGTCAGGGAAGTCATGGCAGGCTGAGAATCTGGAGATAGAGGATCGTCATGAAGTACATCATCAAAACCTAGGAGATGAACGTACTGGATGTTCGGTATGTTCGCGGTTTCTTCGGCGGCGGCGTGGGCGGCGGTGGAGTGGCCTCTTCTTCAGAGTCGCTGCTAACCACACGCTTATTGTTCCCAGTGTATGGTTTTCCTCGCTGATTGCCCCTGGATGAACGAATGGCATCTACAAGAGGAAGGCATAGTCCGAGAACTGATGACGTAAGTAAGCACGGTCACGTACCTTTAATCACAATGTCGCGCGCACGAGCCTTGGAGGAACGCGTTCCTAGTATAATGTGAGTGCAGTGAGTAGGGAGAAAGGTAGCAGGTAATGAGATACATACCAAGGTTCTCGTTTAGAATCCTGCGCTCTTCAAGTTCCTGCGCCTTTCGGTTTAGTTCCCTTGTGATCTTGGCCTTTTGCGCAGGAGTGAGTTGGGGACGAGCTTGTGATTGAGTCTTAGCATGAAAAGCCTGAGGTTCATTGTTGCGGGTCTCTTCAATATTGAGATGCATAATGCCAGGTAGATAGCTATTGCAAAGGGAAGGAGATGTTGGTAATGTCAGAAGTGCGAACAGAGGGGGAACAAGAGGATGTAGGGAAGGGCGGGGCTTTGAGACGGGGTCTTGAGACAGAGGGCATTCGAGAACGCTCCACCCGTTGCCCCAACACCGGAGTGAGCGTCTCAGCAAATGCGCGGCATCAACGCCACAGGGAGGAGCCGCGGTTACATCCTTCGAACTAGAATGATGTTGAGTGCGTTCAGTATGCATTGCGCTCTCCAGAGTGCCATGCAACATAAGGCCACTGGGATGCATCAACCAGTTCACTGAGGTGGAAGCAATAAAGAATCAGCTGAGAAGGGGATGATTTCGAAGCAGGAAGGTCGCCCGACTGAACGCACAAGCTATGTACCTTAAGCGAGAGCGTCGGGAGTGGGGCATGACCAACAGCGTCGGTAGCAACGGTCGCGACTAACCATATGACGCAGCATCCCTGACATTGAGGTTCCGAGTCGGGCCTTGACTTCCAGCAGATTCTGCCATCAATGAGCGGGCCTTGAATGCAAGTGGGTTCACGCTATATAAGAGGTCAGTCAACAAACGGCGAAGGTCAGAAAACATCCCCGCTATGAGCCTTACCAAGTCCTCTGCGCATAATAACAAACCCGACTCTATTACTGTGATGACTGGCGGTTCGCCAGCCATCTTCATCTTTCAAGGCAACTACGGAGATGCCCCTGTGAGTACACAGTGTTTATTTGGTTGGCAATCTGTACTCACAACGTCGAGTGTAGGTCATTAACCTCAGACAAGAAAATCGACCTCGCACTACAGGAGCGGGGAGCGCATGGCAACCTCGCCGGAGTCCTCAAAAGGGGACGTCCTCGTCTGCAAGTACGCACGGCGAATCTGCCTCCTCTGCATCTCAGAATAAGGAGTGGATCGAGATCGTCGATACGGAGGACGAAGTCTAGAACCATAGTGAGTCGTCACTCTTCGTAGCACACTGTAGCTGCTTACCTTGTTGAAGGCATGTGTTCCCGTGGGGCCTGGGCTATTGGGAGATGCGTCCTTAGAGTAGTGAGGCGAGAATATATTGCTTTGTTTTCTCAATGAGCCACATCTGTAAGAAAGTAAGAAGTCAGAGATGCTGCACCACTTCTTAGACCTAGCTGCCGGACGTCATACACAACTGTTGCTGAACGCGATGAGCATAAAGCGACCCACTACTTACTTGAAACCGACCCCGGCGAGACTT
>MU275393.1:28085-43744 GCA_022160315.1 Panus rudis PR-1116 ss-1 | reverse complement strand
TGGTACATCACGGTCAGCTCGAACGGATGTAGCACGTGTCGCGTGGTCACATTGCCCTCAAGACCTGTGTACAGCTAATCGCAAAGTTGCGGTGTCCTTATTACTTCCATGAGCTTAGACTCGAAAGAGTGTCCTCAAAGTCTCTTTGAAGTTCCGCTTAACGCAGGCTGTTCAAGTTGAGCGAGAGGGACACGATCACGTGCGACTTTCAACACGACACGACGCCCGGCGAAGTGCCGAGCCGGGTTAGCTCAAGGGTTCTAGGATCGCCAAGCACTGGCAACCTTAGCAAGGTCAAACGCAACGCGTAACAAGGGCAATATCTTACAATTTGCGAAATTCCCTTTCCTTCCATGGGTATAGGAGATCGTGAACCGAGTACCATCTACGTATACTACTGGTGGATCCTGTAGCCGCGCCCTCACCCACTGTTCAATCTAACTTCTCCTCAGGCGATAGTCGTGTCATACCAGCGTCATATGTAGTAACTCGCCAGCCATGATCTGCTGACTAGGACATCTCAACCTAATGAGAGATGTGGAACAGCGGTGAACGGTACCAGCGGTCAATTATCCAGCATTGCATAAATACTCCGTTCAGTTCTTTACAAAAGACACCTTGGTTTCCAAGTGAATCATATCCAATCGCACGTTTGAAGGGTAACCGAAATTTACACTAAGGAACAGTGGTCTAGCGTCCGGTAGCCTCAGGCTTCTGGCGCTCCGCCTCAGCAGCGAAGAACCCGGATACATACAAAGAGTCCATGAACTCGATAAAAGATGTTATTTGTATTTTTCCACCTTCATCCTTGAGTCGGAAAAGCTGGATCATGTTATGGGTGTACGATGAACCGGTGGCCGACTTTCCATCAGTGGTGAGCTATACGCAAGGTCAGCATCGAGCGGTGGCCCGGAATCTGACAATGGCTCTCGTACATGAACTGCAACACTTCCCTGACCCTCTATGATCTCATGTACGTCGAACTGAAGCCAGGAGATTGTGGTTAGAAAGTGTAGTGATATAGAGAGTGAACGGGGTAGATGCACCTTAAGCTCAACGATAATGTCCTTCCTGACTTGTTGAAAGGATTCCAACCAGGCCTCTCGTTTCATAGACGGTTTCTTTACAGAAGCAGGCAAAATTTGGACTTCAAACTCCGGTGCCAAGATCTCATCTAGAGTCTTCACGTCGACCTCAGAAAGCGCTGTGAGCCAGCGAATGATTGTCTGCGTCTGAGGAGAGAGTTCAGGGGGGATAGCTCCTCTAACGTTGGCAGACATTATGATTTGATCCTAGGAGATTACCGTTAGTAACGATCCACACCTGTAATGGAGCAATATGCACGCACTGAAGTTGATATGAATACGAGTCAATATGGGTACTGGGACCTGAGGAGAATCACTCAGTTCCTTATGACTTATATATTGGAGGACATTGCATGCACGATGTCGTCTCTGCTGCGGTAACTGCGACGATCGGGGAAACAGTAAGCACTACATGAGTCATCAGCAGCAGAAATGTCAAGGGAAGGATGTGCGCATCATAAGAAGCTGAATTGGCCTTAGGCGCATATACCCATTTAGCATGACCGCCGACAGGAGTCATATATCCTATGGAGGCCTCTTGGGGCGGGATTGAATAAGCGACGATAGTGCGCCTGAGAAGGACTGTTAATCATGTCAAGTTGGCGTACTTACCAGAGGCCATAAATATCTAGCAGTGTGCGTACGATTCGTCAATACTGATGGGATGCACTTGAATTCAATCAATCGCCAAAAGCATGCTCGTCATAAGAATGTTACTCCTGGGCACCAACTTTGAGGAACTTGAAGCAGCAAAGTGGACTCTGTCGAGCGAAGCCTATACGAGTACGTCGCATCTGAAGTGGTGCGTTTTCAGTGCTATATCAAAGCTGCCAGCAAGGCAGATCGACAACAACTCCAAGTTGGGGCCAGGCTTGCGCACATGTACGCCGCATGCCAATATAATGGCGAGTCATTTTGACTGTGCGCGTCCACCTAACAATTGCCAGTGTGGCATCCGAGCAATGATAGCGACGTTAACTTTGACATACCACGTATAGTATATGCAGCATAAAGCTTCAATAAGCAGAGGCCGTTTGAAGCCGAGTTTATGTTCGTAACAGTGAGTGTTCGCTACCGCAGCCCACAGCGCCAGGACTCGGCATGCTGTTACCGTGAGCAGTCGCCCCAAAGCAGATGCCAGGGGAGATCCAGTCAGATCTAGGCGTGCAACCACTGTCAACCCCATCGCGCAAGTACATCCTTCGCGACAACAAGCGTGTCCCCCCTCGTTCCCCACCCCTCGCCTTCACTTTCACCCCATATCTTCATGGTCCAATTTCTCCCGATCTCCAATAACGTCCCCGAGATCAGCGTAGTATTGTATGCCTCTCCGCTTTTCTTGGTCTTGACCAAATAATCCACAAACGCCTCCCACCTAGGTAAATAATAGCCCCCAACGAGCCCCGCCCATTGTTTTGAAGCGTAGTCGTTGATTTCCCCGTCCGGCCCCCAAAGTGTGATTTGGTTGCGGGCGTTGTACTCGAGGTAGTTCGCGTATGTCGTATTCGTGGTGTTTGTTTGGATCACGGCGTTTGAGTTGCTCGTGGTCGAGTTCGAAGTTGAGGTGGAATTGAAAGGTAGGTTAGATGAGGACCCGGACGCCCAGCTCCGAGCGTCCGCAATCCACCCACTTAGCAAGAAATTGGCATCCGTATACAACAGCGTGTCCAAATCCCGCAAAATCCCAAGCAGCGGTTTCCCAGACGCAGCAATGCTTTCAGGTGAAGACGAAGTGTTGTACGTTCGAAGCAGGGTTTGGTAGTACAGTATGAACCGGTTCGCGAGTAGCTGTCTGCCGAGATCGACGATGTCGTATCGGAATTCAGGAATGTTCTTTAGAGCGGGGTGAGATTGTGAGGCTTGGAGAAGGAGTTTCAGTGCGGGCAGGATAGTGGTGTTTGTCTCATAGGGAACTAGGGTAGGGTGGTGCCCTGTATACGAACAAACTATCAGCTTGCGCCGAATTGCGATTTAATGAGAGTCACGAACCTGTCCGGTTGACTAACCCCGTGAGCGAAGGGGCCAACTCCAGAATGCTCTTGATGGTAGCCTTTGAGTTCGGGTCCTGATTGTTATATACCGTCTTACTCAGAATAGACCAAGCTTGGTTGGCCTCTTCCGGCAAACTCTTCACAGGGTACCTCCTCGCTACCCATTTCTTGACATAATCCTGGACCTTCAAAGGCGTAGGTGACCACGCCTGATCTAACAAGATGTCATACACGATCTCATTCCCCTCCTGTCCCTCCATAGTCAGACCCATACCCTTCATTGAGCTCCCAGGGGATTTCAAAGCAGCAATAGGTCCACTCGTAAGCTCACCCAAACTCCCTTCGAATCCCATATTGCCGCCATAATCATGCAATTCACACCATACCCACTGCTTCCCAAAGTAGTTATTGGTGCGATTCCACTGCGGCTGTGCTTCACTGTATAAGTCCAGGATAATCATCGAATCATTCCCTTCGACACCTCCCAGGTATGCCTCGATTCGTTCGTTCGTCCAGAAGGTTTCACTGCTAAAGAACAGCCATCCTTGCATGAGCCAAACCGCATCAGGGTCCGCAGAGCGCAGACTTGCGAAGGTGTTCCGCGTGACGTTCCGAAGATAATCGAGGTCCCCGCTGAAGGGGTCGTTCTCGTTGTACTGATCTAGGGTGTATATATGGGATACATTCCCATACGCTGCCTGCTGCTTAGATATGAATGATGTTTGGAGAGTTGTGAATAGAGGGTCGAAAGGCTCCAAGAACGATACGTTCGTGAGGGAGCTGGGGAATCCTTCCCATTGACTACCGTTCACAATGGCGGCGTTGGGATAATGTCTTGCCAGAGCACGAGGGACGAATCCGGTGAAGGCAGGAAGGACAGGCCTCATTCCTAGTTCCACCATGCGTTGTATAATTTGTTTCCCGAGAGCGAATTGGTCGGAGACCCATTGCATGGGAAGCTCACCACCCCAACTTCCTTGGATATTACCGAACCTGTTCCAAGGCCAGAACGCAGGCCCGCTCAAGAAATCCAGGATTTCAGCGTCAGGCAAACCAGCATCGCGGAATACATCGATAAGGATGGACTCGTAGCCTACCCAAGCCAAGGGGAGGTTCACACCACGGAGGGCGAGCCAATCAAGTAGCAAAGACCATTTATCGAACTTCCAGAATGCCGTTGTATATCCGAATGTGACAGTATTGAAGTGGTAGCGGAGTGGGACGATGGACGAGCCTCGGACGGTCGCTCGGAGTTGCGGAAGACGGGCAGGGAGTTGGTCGAGGCGCGAACCGGTCCACCAGATGTCGACGCCGCCATATTCAGTTAGATACCTAAGATGTGCCCCGTCATTCAAGAGTATCCCATAAAGAAACTGTATTTAGGTAATTAACTTACTCGTATACACCACGCGCACACGCACTGACGGTGGTGCATGAGACCGTGATCCCTCCGCCATGTCCCCGCGTATTTTTAAGCACGAAGGTGTCCCCCTCAGCATCAAGAGGCTGGAATGTGAACTGCTTCGCATGAGAAGGCAAGCGACGACCAACAAGTGCTTCGACTCCTTTCAGTTCAAGCTCTGTGCCACGAACGAACTGAGCAGAAAAGTTCAACGCGAACAGTACCGTCTTGAAAAATACGTTCGAGACCCTCATTTCCTCGGTCCTACAGGCCTGTGGATGGGGGGACAAGTCAGTCTATGTGGACTCCCTGTCCGTGTGGTTGTCCTACTTATAGGACCTGAGCATATGACCGCGTTGTGTATCGCATTTCAAGATGGCTTCTCCCGCCATGGTCGGAAGCTCCTGTCGAAATGTCAATGATATTGAGACAGAATGTTGAAGATAAGGCAACCCACGCACCACAAGATCTGAAAGGACGCGGCATGCACATCAATTACGCTCCCCCGGCCACCTTAAGTTCGGATGCATATTCCTCAGTATCAGTCTCAAAGGCGAGCTGTTTCCTTCGACGGGCATAGTCGAAATGCTATGACACCACGCGAACCGACAAGCTTTAGATGAGGTTTTTGTACCTAGACTTGACTTCAACGAGCTTGAACACTTGGTCGCAAGCAAACGTTGCTCCGACTCCCGAGTGTCTGAATCGCGCACTAGCGCTTAGGGCAGCTTAGGGCACGCACCAGCCAGGGGTGCACGTGCGTGAATACTTAGCTCATTGGTTCTCAATTCACGTCGCAAGTTGCAACTCGTCAACTCAAATAATCGCTCAGAATCGTCTGTTACATGATAATGGTCCACTCTGAAAGCTCCTAGTGTTCATTGCTAGCTATGACTAGTACCTAAAATACACAAGAATATACTTCTCAAATTATCCTTATTTTCCTCCATATCTCGTCGTACTTGCACATTTCAGGCCTTTCCCTCCTGCTGCCTAATGATAGCCTCGACTTCAGGCTTGATACTAGCAATCATATCCTTGGTGGTATATTTTGGCTTCCAGCCAATCGAGCGAGAGTGGTTCGCGCGTGCACGGGAGTTGGTTCCAGAGTAGTTGCCATCTTCCTATAGATCACCCCGACGTCAGTATAGTCTCGGGAAACATGTAGAGTATCATAAATAGACGTACCTCGGAGCCGAAGTACTTGATGAGTTCCTCCTTAGTGAATGTTGTAGGTACAGGGCTCTTACTGATACCGAGCTCAACGAGGGCTTGGCCGATGGCCTGGGAGATATCCAGCCAGGTGTGCTCGCCGTTCTCGCCGAAGTAATAGCCGTCGTAGCCATGTCCGACTTTCTCGGGATTAGTGGTAATAGCGTCGAACAAGACAATGTACAAGTCGGCGACTATCGCATAATTTAGTGAATACAATGAACTATAATATATCGGCCATTGGAATGCTTACCATCGTCAATATGAACATCAGGCCAATACGCAACACCTTTGCCAACAACGCCAGCCTGTTTCCTATCAAGCGAAGCCTTGATAATAATTGGGATCTGGATCGAATGAGGGTTCATGACACCGGCATCCACGAGCTTGTTCTTGGCAATACCGTAGATGGTACTGGGAAGGATAACATAGGAGTGAAGATAACCATCCTTGTCAGCATTGATCACCTCCAAATCAACATTTCGATGCAGAGCGGTAGGAGGCAGGGAATTCATTTGATCGGCATTGCTGTCGTCATAAATGGTATCGGTCGTGTGCATACCCTTCGCATCGTCCGCTAAAACACCTGTTCCTGACTGGGGTGACGTGAAGAGAAATCAGTATAGGGAGAGTGAAAAGGGTGGTGTCTAAGGAGTACATACGGTGTGAATAAGGATGGGAAGATCGCCAATAGTAGCATGACGCTTCCTCAAACCACGGAGTATGGCTTTAGTTGCTTCCAAATTATCAGCGTCAGCCTGTAAATATGTTGGAGCACATCAGTACTACTATAGTACTCGCGGAATGCCAACGGCGTTCACGTACGCAAGAAAATACAACATGAGCCTTTGAGGCCAAATCCTCAAGCTTATCAACTTCCTCGAAGGAACCGACAATCGCGTGCACGCCGAACGACTCAAGCTTCTTCGCCTTTTCGGGGTTACGCACGATAGCGGTTATGTCGAAGTTTTTAGCATTTGGGTGCTCGAGAAGTCGCACGAGTACAGAGCCACCGATGTAACCTGAAGTGCGGTGGTAAGCATTCTGCCACAAGTTACAAAAGACTGTCATTATTGTCAAGAGTTCAAATAGAATTAACATACCAGTGGCACCAGTGATGAAAATGGGGGTCTTTCCAGCAGACATGGCGTTAATGATTTCGTGACAGGTCAATCGAAAGAGCTCGTCGTGTCTAAGGTGAGATGACGACGGAAGACCGACACCCCTATTTATAACTTCTCCTGCAATTGCTTTGTCATTCCATGAGGTTCGACAAGGGAACTTTGACCGCACCTCCTGTGGACCTGTGATCTCTCCCATCGGGGTTATATGACGGTGCTGAATATGTACCATTATTGTGTCTTACTTACACTCATGTGGGGAAATGATTGAATCGATGACGAAGCAACAGGAGGAAAAACCATCTGGTCGTGGATCTTCGTGCACAATCAACTTGTGATGAATTTGACTTGCGACTCTCCCATTCCTGCTATCCCCATTTGGCAGGTGTATTGGTTTGCCCAGACAATGCCAAGCATACATACCGCAGAGGTTTAAGTTAGAATGCTTTTCCTTGACCCGTCGTCGTAATGTAGCGTCAAATTTAACTGAGTAAGGAGCATCAATACTAGCCTTTAGTGTCACCGACCAAAGCGAGACCCTTTGATTTGAATGATCTACATACAATCGGAGTCGGGTGTTGCCATGACCCATGAGTCGCGCGACGCGATCACGTGCACATCATATATTACTCGCGAGTCGCGCTAATTGTCTTCATCAAAAGCGCGTTATACGCTCCTGGCAGTGCATGAATGCCACCCAGATACTAGTAGCTCGCGATCTGTACTCTGCGCCAGATAGACGCTTGGGAGACAGCCGACTCGGGGGCGCAGCAAACCAGTTTGCACATCGATTGCGATGTAGGCTTTGCGCGAGAGACGGCGAAGTAGAGTACAGAATTTTCGTGATGAACAATAACTTTGTCAAGTCAATATCCGATTTCCAAGCCTGAGCGGATCTAGTAATACACGTCAACTATCAATACAAGGAATACAACATATCAGGTTATAACAGAAGAAAACAATCAGGGCCGGAGTACATCGAGTGAGTATCAGTAGAGTGGCGCACTCCATGCAGTGCAGTCTGAGGCTAGTGTGTAGAGATAGTCATAACAATAACGCAAGTGAGCGAGCACGTTCTGAGGCCAATAACGCAAAACTATATTGATGTCCACGGCTCTGGATCACGCTTCACAGGCCCAGGCCGCCATGCATATCATGCATGTGGGCGTACACCGTGGGACCATCTACAAAGGTGCCCATGCAGACCCAGCAGATATGAGTCTTGCAGACACCACATGTCATGTGATTGCATCCAGCGATGCGTTCAATGGGTGCCTTACAGCGAGGACATCGCTTCGCGTCGTGAGTCTGGATCCACGCCTCCAGAAGTTTCTTGTCCTCTATCTCGGGGTCAGGGCACTCGACACCTTCGTGGTGTTCGACGTGGCAGTGAGGGCAGATGCGGACCAAACAGGAGGGGCATTGGAGTGTCGTATTCCGCGGAGCACTGCGATAAATTTGGGGACAGTCGGGGGTAGGGCAATAGAAGAATTCTTGCGGTCGTGACTGCACATAGGAAATGGCTGAAGCTTCCGTCACTCTGTCGAACTCCGATGCGGACAAGAGTTCGCGAGCAATATCGATGGGAACGGGCTGTGAACATTTCGCTCCGTCGCCGAGGCATTTTAGCGGGAATACTTTGTTGTCAATCGATGCGATCAGGTATCCATGCAGGCAGGTTTTGCACCACGAGTGCCCACAAGGAAGTGTTACCGGAGTGGTAACATCGTCGAAACACACAGGACAGGCATCTGGGCGGTATTTCTTAACGCGTCCCCTAGATGACTTCGCGTGCTGTATAGCAAGATTGACCACCTTGAAGGCTGCTTGATCGCCCCGGACAGACAATCTGGCCCTCTCGAGATCGAAGATTACATTTTCGCGACCCAGTTCTTCCTGCAATTTGTGAAGATCTGCGCTCATGAATACGGGCAAAAGGTCGTTGTCGAGAGGGAAGAAGGCGAAGGTCTGTCTTCGTAGTGCCTTGTACTGCTCCATAATGCTATCGCGGACAAGAGACCTCACCGAAGCATCCCCAAAAAGTGCGATGGTACGTCGTCGGAGGTTCCGTTCGATGATGATGCCTTTGTAACGACGCTGCAAGTCATCCAAGAAAGTGTAACCTTTGACACGTGTAAAGAATGGGTCCCACACGGGTTCCCCGTTGTGCATTACGATATCGCCTCGGAGAAGACGTTCAAAAGCTGTCTTGAGATCTGTAAGACTGGCTAAATCGTTGGCCACTAATTTGACCACACGTGGGGTGCGGTCCTGAAGTTCGACGATGCTGCGA
This sequence comes from Panus rudis PR-1116 ss-1, assembly GCA_022160315.1. NCBI lineage: Eukaryota > Fungi > Basidiomycota > Agaricomycetes > Polyporales > Panaceae > Panus > Panus rudis. The sequence goes on along the minus strand of MU275393.1, from coordinate 34,640 downwards.
CGATCTTCAATGGTGCACATGCGCAGTCGTAGGATGGTTATATCGGATTTCAAAGCCTCGTGAACGGGGGCTGGCAACTTGTACAATACAGTCAATGTATGACTGACATACAGTTTCCCGCCTAGGAAGTCAAACTTCCTGCCATTCAAATCACGACAGGCCCGTTCGGCATCATCTGGAGATTTGAACTGACCACGAGCTCGGACGATTCCTCGACGATATGGTTGCCCAGCAACGTCTATGGGACCGGTAAGTTCACCGTGTCTCCGGAGAAGGTCATACACCTTCGGTAGAACTGGCCGGAGTTTAGTGTAGTTTGGTTTGGTGAAAGCAACGCCATCTGTGGGACCAAAACGAGCTAGGTCTTCTCTAACCCAGTCCGGGGGCACATGTTGATAGCGCACGGTAACACGGCCGAGACGAGGGGCGCCATCGTGGAGGCGTGCTGTTAGGTAGTTGAGCTCGACAGGCTCCCGAGTGGCTCTTTCCATCGCGGCGCGGGCTTCTTCTTCGGAGGAATATCCCACGAATGCATCCTTCCCCGGTGCGAGGAACTCTACGGTGACATCTCCGTCTCGCAATACACCCTTTCCTATGTTAGTTGATTTGTGCGAGGCGAGCCGGATGTTCAACGTTACATCCAATACATATGATCCATTGAGGGCGGCAACAGCTTGCATGGCGTCGGCGTGTTCGGTGTAGTGGGCTTTCATTATAACAGTAGGATCCCCCTTTCCCTCTTTCAATTCCTTGATAACCTGGATATCAGAGATGATTCCGAACGGTTCCAGGGCTGCGCGGATCTCGGACAGTGGAGTGCTCTTCAAGATAGGGCCAAAGATGACGTCCTGGCACTCGAACCCAGTGACTAGCTTGATCACCTCGAACCCTGAACCGAAGGAGACTCTTGCTGAGTCAAACATCGTCAGACAAAGCAGTTCAGCCGGTCGAGCACCCAGACCATGGGGATTAGCGAGATGCTAAATGATGTTTGGTTAGTAATTCTCGTAATGTGCGTAAGTTGACCCACTGCTTCCAGACCAAGGCCAGGAGGTACTAATGGAACAGACGACGATGGCTGCAAGTTGCTGTTCAGCCTACATTCTGGCTTCGTGGTATTACCCGGTTGACTGTGGACTTCTCCCTGCTGGTGGTATGAGTAACCAATTCCTCTGAACAACAAACGGGCGAAACAAACCTTTTGCCTTGTGACCCGGTTCGACGCAGTCAAATCATGTGCATATCTACATTTTCTGCGAGTACATCGCTGGAAGACCCAGTCTCGACAAATACCCAAAGGGATGTTCTGATCAAGGATTTCATCAGGATTTGTGCTTTGGACATGCGACATCGACATCTTCGGTAACGAACGGGGGGAATCCTAAGAATGAATTCAGATACGGTTCATGTGCAAGTGCTGAATTTGAGTGACTCACAGACGAACTCGATAACGAAGAACCAGTATCTGTGCTGCTCTGAGGCCGTGAATTCACGGGAGAAATCAAGTTCGGTGAGATTTGACCAATTTCCGTCGCCGGTGCAACCACCGTCTCGTCCGTAGCGGTTATCTTCGCATCCAGAACCTGAGATCGCCGTTTGCCCTTCTGGCTGTTCAAAATTTCTTTGCCACGAGTAGGAGACTAAAAAAATAATCAGTAAAAAAAATCAAACAGACCCAGCGAGGAACGGAACAGACAGAATTTTCCCGCTCATGATCCTTCTGGGAGGTCGGACAGGAAGTAGGACTTCTCTTGGATGATTGCTTGCAATTATCGAGAGGAGCAGCCACAGGAATTTCTGAGGTCCCCTAGTAGAGTTCAGTGGCGACACTTCGTCAGCGCGTGAAGTACAGTACCTCGCTTGTCCCTGAATCCTGTGCACATCGAGTTGTTCCTGACTTCGCTATGCCATCCATGTCATTGGAAACTTCATGTTTAGGAGGATGCACGTAGGGGCAATGTGCCCCCTTGCTACATATTCCCTGTTGAAACTTTCGACACAGCCCCTACATTTGCAAATTAGGCCGGGATCCATACACATGGCCTGAAGACAGTTACCTGCTCCCTCTTCCCCGATGACTGTCGTTGGGACGGTGTCTGAGTGTTCGAGCTAGGCTGTTCCTGGAAATTGCATGAATGCTACTTCGACGACAGACATTGCATGACATACAGATATCGTACTTGCCACCGGAGTAGAATTCTCCGGTACGCTGCAATCCTTGGGTGCAGGATTGGCACGCGGATCATCGCCGGCTATTTTCGGGTTACGCCCGCTGACTGGGGGTTGGCTCGTTTCAAGCGTACTTGCGGCGGTGGGCACGGCGAGAGATACAAGGGCACGGCTTGCATGCTGAATATTCTTCGCTCCAGAGACACCACCTCTCTTGCCACGCGCAGCTATATCAGTTTGATGGAGAGATCTCGGTGTTGTGTCCGATGGTCTCTGCTCTGGTCTCTGCTCCTTTTGAGGAAGGATCTGCTACGGCGGGGAGAAATATTGATGAATAAACTCACTCATCTTATGTTGATGAGCTGCCGTACCTCTTGATGCGGTATAGTTGAACATGACTGCGTGACTGGGACTATTAGTGAGGCAGCACCAGTGAATTCGTTGGAACTGTTAGCAGTCTGTGGGGTCGCAAGGGGATTGGATTTTGGGGCGACATGTTTTCGGTGACACCGAACACCCCATGTGCATAAACCCCGTTTGAATAAACGACATTCTTCGGCACGCTAAGGAGAAGGAATTGGAACTTTAGGTATATACGATGTTACCTGGGAGAGCCTCGTACCTCAAGAGAGGCCCTGCCGTGATAGTCTGGCTCAAGTGCTTCGTCAGTGCGCATCACAGCAGGTGCAATATTCTGCGAGCCATTGCTTGAACCAGGAGCGCAGCTATGTTGATGACCAGCGAACATGGTCTTCTCTGCAGGGAAGGCCGTTATAGGAGCACCACTACTCACTGGCCGTACTGCTTCTAGGCCATGTCTGCGATTATCTTCCAATGCTTGCAGTCTAGGTGGGAGATATCTCGTCGATGGATGAGCTGATGTGAAACTGGCGTTAGTGCGGTATCCCTGTAGCTCACGTCATCTTCTGCCTCGGCATGTACAGTCGATACATATACTCACATTGTCGCGCCTATGAGCTGAAAGTGCCATAGCCCGGTTATTATAACCGACAGGACGATCTATATATTGTGACATCGGCCGTCCCGGAACATCGTTCGATGTTGGTGGGCCGCCCAAATGCAGAGGCTGGTTCGCCATAGTTTGAAGTGCCTGGGATGTGGAGCAAAATGAGAATGATGAGATCAGTCACTAATGCATGTGTTTGTGCAGCTCACCATGTTGAGCTCGTATTAGGATACGCGGTGACCGACTGCGTCAATATCTAGTTGTATGCGCTACATGCAGACGTAAGCGTCCGAAAATCAGCTGCGCGCGGCTCTTGGGAGTGCTTGAAAGAACCAGAGGTCCAGAGCTGATGTAGGCTAATGACCTGCAAATAAGCACTATTAGCTACAACTTTGAACTTATGGGATCTGCTCTGCTCTGTATGAGCGATCCAACAATGGATGGTGGACTTGAGACGTCGAAATGAACGGGGGGATCCCATGGAAGGCTCAGCCCTGTTTAAGACTCCCCAACGTTGTCACCCCTAGCTTCCATCTATGGTGCGGAGTCATCAAGCGCCGAGACCGGAGTGTGAACTCACGATCCCGTGCCGCCTAGAGCCCGGCAAGAACAATTAGACACTGGGAGCTCATGCTACGGCCTTTGTGACAAATTCGTTCCGATTGTGCTAGTAACGACCTGAGAGGATTATGATCATACTGATTCACAGGATACTAGCAGGCAGACAGTCGCGGACAGGGTTCAAGAGATCGCGTGGCGGCTCGGTCGGCTGTCAGCATTCCCCAGCGTAACGTAACATGCATTGGCAGGCAGTGTAGACGTTGCTTCCCTCTACTAACACTCTTCGCGGACAAACCACGGCGGTTGAGAACGTTGAGACTCGAGGAGCCGGTACTCTGCAATGATTTGAAAGGGAGGTATAATGCAGAGAGTCAGAATACAGTGGCAGTTCGAGTTGAAGTTGAGACAGGGAGAAGTCAGGCGCCATAAACCCCGCCCCTGGATATTCACGCGTTCACGGTTCAGACACGACTACACTGGGACGTATCATCCGAGTCATGTGTCCGTACCCTATTCGCTCAGAATGCGAACTTGATGCAAGTCGCGCAAGCATCTCCTGCAACAGAAAGCTGTTTGGAGTGATAGCTACTGCGTACAATACAGTGGTAGTATTAAATCCAAGACCGTTCAATAACGGTTATAGATACAGCATGTTGAATCTAAGTAAACAATGAAATGCAGTCCAAGCGTGGCTCGAGTCGAAGGGTATACAGAGAGAATAAGTTTCCGTTGGCAATGACTAATGATCTACATGCACCTCACTGCCGTGAACTCATCTTCGACCGTTGCTGCCGTAGCCGTGCACTCTGTCTCGACGGCTGCCGACTGAGGCCACCTCGGGATTGTGAACGAGTCACCGGACGACTGGACCCACTGTCCGACGTGCCAATTGGCTTCTTGCTAGTTCTCGCCCGCTTGACGGGACGAGATGGACCAGCTTCTGCATTCGCGTCTTGAGCGTCGACAGGATCAGGCATCGCACGTTTCGATGAGCTGCGAGTGTTTGCCCGAGTGGCTATTTTGCGGGTAGCGGGAGGACGGCTGGAACGTCGAATACGAGGGGGATCATTTTCGGGCTGACGAGAATCGGCAGGCCCGCTAACAGTCAGGTTTTGCATGTTCACGTCGAGGTTATCGTTAACCTTGTCTCGAGCCTCTTCTTCTACCTCTTTCTCTTCTCCCTCGTCTTCCTCATCCTCTTCCACATAATCGCTTCGAGGGAATTGATCTGCGACCACATCGTCCTCTAGCCAGTTAGGTTGCTTCAGAGCTTCGTCAAAGAGACTCAGCACGCGTTGTTCTTCCCTCATCTGGCGGTCGGCGAGCTCAAGTTCCTGATTTCGGACAAGGTTCCCATTCTGCCTTCCCGGAGGTGCGGTATTCAGATAATTCAAATATCGGTAGTCCCAGAAAAGATCTCCGAGCTGCTCAAGTAAGTCGGTGAGAGGTTTGCAGTCCCACTTTAGTGTCCTGAAAACCTGCTTTCGAAGGAAAGCATCCTTCTCACTACCGCCTCGATCTTCAACACTGCACTCTTTGCCAGGCTTGACTTCATCGAACACTAGCCAGTCGAAGTCGTCGATGCTGTGCTTCGCGAAGTGTAGGGAGACATAGAGGAGCACCCAATATGCAGATTCGAGGTCGTCTTGAACATTGTGCGGTTTGTGCGGCTCATCGAGTAATGCAATAGAAATGAATTGCCAGGTGCCCTGAGTGCATACAGTTAGTTTGCATCAAATTCAGGCACCCAGGTGTGTGCTTACAGTGCGAAAATCTTGCGTTTGGACGGAGTCGTCACCATAGCGTTTGGCATGGTCCCAATCATTCAAAAATCCTCCTTTCCTGGGATCGATCAAGATGTTGCCTGAACTAACGTCGCGGTGGTATGTCTGTACGATCCAAGCCTTGTATACACCTAACCCTCACAGTTAGTTATCATTGTAGTAATAACGAGGATGGGAGGATGTAATAAGACTCACATTCTACGGCGTTACGGACCGCTGTTACTATCTCTTTGGAATTCTTGGCCGAGCGAAGAGGGAGGGAGAGTGGTTGGACAAGTCGGCAGTGAACAAGCTCCCGCAATGGCCTACATCCCTTCCTCCATTCCGGCGCATCAGGTGCGGGACGCGATAGCTCCTGAGTCCACGTACGCTGCGTCACGTACTCAAGGGACTCCTGTCCTCTGGCTTTAAGTTCCCGGGGAGTTTTGAGCGGATACTTGACGTCGTCAATGAAGATGTTATCGGCGATGTGTGGGATGTGCGAGTCGCAAAGGTGTTGATAGATGTCCTTCTCGGATTGGACCCCTTCCTTATTGTTACGCCACGAATCCTTGAGAGAAACTAGCTTCTTCCGTTTAGGATCGTACGCAGCGTAGACGCGCGTGCCACGACCGCAGGCACAACGAGCTTCGAAGAAAGGTTTTCCGATGATGAGCTTGAACTCCTTCTCGCCTGTCCCTACGGTCACTTGGTAGGGTAAATAATCCTTATCCAAGGATTTCTTGACAAAGGATGCTTTGCGTCCTTCCTTCTTGGAGTCCTGGACGAAGCGATCGATGGCCTCATGGAGCGCCTTCTCTTGCTGTGCGGTGGCAAGCTTGGCTGTAGTATCATAGCCTTGCTGCTTGGGGTTGAGGTTGCAAAACCCGTAAAAGAAGGCAGCTAGATGTTGCGGATTCTCGTGGAAGTCAAAGTACTCTGACACGGTGCATCCGGAGCGATCCCACCGCAAGAGACGGGCGCGTTTGCCGCAGATCTGGATGATGAAGACAAAGCACCGCTGCTGACACGACATCAGGGCGGCGGCATAGTCTGTAAGTTGCGCCCGCGTCTCCGAACCATCCGTGGAATCCC
>MU275393.1:0-26340 GCA_022160315.1 Panus rudis PR-1116 ss-1 | reverse complement strand
CGTACAAACCAGTACGTAACTCCAACTAGCGATATCGAACATGCAACAAGGACGTGCAACTAAAAGAAGGCCAATGCGTCAGTTACATAAACTTGAAGCAACTTGAATGACCGCGTGTTGTATGTCGCTGATAATTCGACTCGGACTCACCCAGTAAGATAGATGCTCATATAGTTTGAAGTCTTTTGCAGGTGGTACGAGTGGTACGAATACCAAGAAGACGTTAGAGAGAAAGAAGAATATCGTGATGCTTTTACATGCCCGGAATGGATTATACCAGTTGTATTTGTCTCCAAACGACTTGAGTAGGATCAGACCTCCAGATACGAACATGTCTATGAGCGAAATGGGGTATGTCGACGCTACGATTCGCGAGCGGTGACTTTAGACCTTTCACTCACACATAGCTGATTACGATGGAATGGAAAACGTACTGTTGAGCATGAAGTGATATGCATCACCTGTGGGCACGAAGATGACGAGCGTTGAATTGACTGTCCATTGGGTGAAGAGCCCGGCGAAAGGGGTCCCAAAGGGCTGGCTACTCCCAAAGAAGGACGAGAATGGTAGTATGCCTTCTCGACCGAGTTCTTGAATAACTGTGTTTGCGGTGAGTGAGAGGCTGGGTAAACCGGAGTGTGATGTTCAGCCTTACCTCGTCCATGCGTAAACAGAACGGCAAGCGCGTTGCCTAGGATCGAACACGCAATTATCCCACTCAGGATCTGACACCCATCGTCAACATACCATCATGTAGTCAATCAACTTCTGTCACACTTACCCGCTCAGCATGAGGACCCCACAGTTTCCCAAAGAACAGCGCAGCAGCAATTCTCCCACTTCCGAGGATCTCCTCCCGACTTACCACAGCATAATATGCAATGTTGACCAACAAGTATATCACGGTGATTAAGAGCATCGCCAATGGAGCGGCACGTTTAATTGTCCGAACGGGGTCCTTCACTTCCGAGAGAGCGTAATTGGCATTGGAATAACCGATGAATGACCATATGACGCTGTATAGCCCTGTCACGAAGGCGTTGACACCACCAGAGAGGGACCCTTTCCACATTGTTCCCCACTCAAAGCTGTTCGGAGGCTGTGAGAAGTTGTCAGATGGATTGGTAACGCGGGAGGGACGTTAAGATGTTCGTACGTTTTCCAGCTGGAATCCGGGAATACCGAACAGTACAGCCAGCCCTGAGAGTGCCATCCCAAGTAAGATCAAGAGCTTGAATATACCGAGGGCGTTCTGGATGCGTAAACCCCATTTCATGTACGTCCCATGAAGAAGGAAGGCAGTGGTGATACAGGTGAGAGAGGCGAGACGGGACGTTATGGGTGAAGGAGGACCATTAGGGTTTATTGCATGGAGCAAGTCTGGTAGTAATTTGTCATCATGTCAATCTTCTTCACTAGGACAAGCTTTCGAACAGACAACGTACATTCCCCAAAGACTGAGACAGAGGCCGATGACCAGCCCTGATGCTACTCAGTGGCCAGCTGGTGGTATGAGATGAATACAACTCACTATGAAGACTGCATATATCGCATATATGCTGACGGTAAGAAGATTCGGTCGTCTGTAAATGAAGTCAAGGTAATTCTTCTCTCCTCCGCTCCTGGGAATACCCTGAAACCCACACGCGTGAATACTTGCCTCCAAGCAAAGTGATACCACAAAGCTTACCGTGCCAAGCTCGATATAAAGTGCTGTACCGCATGCTGCGACGAGGGCCCCCAATAGCCATAGGACTAGTGACAAACCCACACTACCTGCAGAGCGTAGAATTATACTCGACGTTGCGAATATCCTAGATAGAAGAATTTGAATTTCAATCGACTGAAGGTGTCGCGTGCATACTAAACGTACCCTGTACCGATTACTCGGTTGAATATTAGGAAGGCCGTGCTTGGGGTTCCTGTGCGATCATGTCAATGTCAGTACGAGAAGTACCACCAGGGTTCTACTCCCATTGATACGAAACATACCAAGATGTCTTCCATGGCCATGGTTCGATCCAGCGAGATGATCATGGGCCGGTACATCGTGCCCTGTGTGAAGTTATAGAACTTTATAATCTAGAACTCTCACTGGCATGCACATGACTCACTCACCTCTTTCTAACGAATCTAACTCGCCGCTCGGTCCGAGGTCGTCGACGAAGCCTTCTGATCAGCACGTGACGTATCGCGTCGGCGTCGGCCCTCGGGCGCGTCCGTTGCCACTGTCATCCCGATCTGGGAAGCTCTTTTGTTTAACCAATACAACAACCTCCACGGCTACAAACGCAGTCTATTCGCTTTGAGGCGGTCCTATCTATACTTATAGCAGGCTGTCAAGACAGTGACTGTACAACCTTGCCTCCCGTCTTTTTGAACCTTCTGGTATACCTCCAAGCCTAGCCCAGAAGCATTGGTATCCAATTGGCAGATCCAGATGCTCTTCACCAACCGCGCAGGGGCCCTAGCGACCCTTGCATTATCTATTAGTCTCCACAACATTCCGACTACTCTTGCATGGGGTGCTGCAGGTCACGAAATTGTTGCGACCATTGCTCAAATATACCTGCACCCGACGACCCTTACAGAAGTCTGCAATGTCCTCTACCCAGGACAAGCGGACTCGAATAATTCATTCCCTCCATGTCATATCTCTCGCGTCGCTAGCTGGGCAGACCAGGTTCGTCGCCAACCACAGTATCGCTACAGTGCTTCGTTGCACTACGTTGGCGCGTTGGACGACCACCCAAGCGATACCTGTGTCTTTCCTGGCGAACGTGGTTGGGCGGGGCGCACGGACCACAACGTGCTTGGGGCGGTGAGGAATGTCACCGGTATCGTGGGTGATTATCGTGTGGGCATGCAGGACCAGTCTTCTGCAGAAGAGGCGATCAAGTTCCTCATTCATTTCGTCGGGGACATGCATATGCCTCTCCATCTCACTGGCAGAGAACGAGGAGGGAATGGCGTCAAAGTGACGTTTGACGGCCGTGTAACAAGTAAGATGGTTCAGTGGATATTGCTTTGACAGTCAGTAAACTCAACAACATGACAGATCTACATTCATTATGGGACAGCTTGCTTCTCGCCCAGGCGTTGAGGAACATTCCTGGAAACTATTCCCATCCATTCCCCATCGACGCATCTAACCTTGACATAGAGTCGCACCTTCGAGGAGCCATCTATGATCCATACATTCGCCGAGTATTTCACGAAGGCTTTGGAGAGGGTTCCTCTCAACCTGGGAGGTTTGAGACGGAGCTCGAGAATTGGTTGGCGTGTCCTCAGGGTGTACCGCAATCCTGGTGGCAGTCTGCCCAGACCTTCCTTGGTTTGCGCCGCTTGGGAGATGAATCCAGGTGGGACGACGACGCACTATGCCCATATGCATGGGCAAAGGAGTTACACCAGCTCGACTGCGACTTCCCTATATGGCCCCGTCAGCTCGACGAACCTCCTTACAATCACTCCTTCGTGGAGCCTTTCACTGAAGACATACATATCCACGAAGAGAACGCAGAGGAAGAACTTTTTTCTTCTTTTGCTCAGCTGGACGACTTTACTGGTCGGCCGCGGCCCCACCCTGACTTATTAGAGTTGGATACTCCCGAGTATGCGGGTCGTATACGTTCGCAGTGGTTGCTGGAACGTTTGATGGCTATGGCAGGAATTAGACTTGCCGGCATCCTCAACGGATTATTCTTGGACGAGGAGGAATTTGCCACTCAAGTCCCTGTCGTCTTAGGACTGTAGGAGATAGTATTGTAGAATGCTTTTTATCTTGTATGACTGTGATGAATTTCATTCTTGTAATCACTTACCTGTACAATTGGACTTCACTGTTGGAACATCGGGCTTTAGTAGGGTAGAGATGAAACGATATGCTTGCAACGTTCTAAATGCTACCATACATACAACCAAAGATCATACTACCAATGAAAGAATAAGGATACTTTATCCGCTTTCCCTGGCATCTTTATCCACTTAGGAAGGAGGACTATAGGACGGAGTGGATCAGCAATAGACATATTTGCAGATATGTGGGACTTACACGGGGGGAACGGAAGTGACCGGGCCAGGGTCAGTGGGGAGAGTGGGGAAGGGAGTGCTGGCGCAAGCTTGCTCAACATCGTTATGGTTCAATCCAGCGGGGAGATGCGCCGTTCCGGTGACTGGCTTGGGAATGGGGATCACATCAGAGCAGTCCACGAGGTTCCGCGTGTTCTGGCCCAAGACGGAAAGCTTGAGCATAGCAGCTTTAAAGGCGCTTTGCAGCTTGGATTGGTTGTCTGCAGATCGTGTTGAGTAAGGGAAGGCAAAGCGGGAGACGTAAAGTCATGTATACTCACTAACGAAGGATTGCCACTCGCAAGCAGTGCGAGAGTCACGAGCGAGCTCAGCGTCAGATTGGAGACGAATCTCGCCCTTGAGAGGAGACTCGACTTCACCCTGATTACCACCGGTGCCGGGGAAGAGCGTGCCACGGAGCTGAGTCTCAATGAAGAATTGAGAATCGAAGACACTGGGAGTGGAATCGAACGGAGTTCCAGGAATGGTCTCATCAACGTGGTCAGCAGCCGCGACGGTGTGACTGAAGGGCAGAAGTCAAAAAGTGTATTGTTCATTCAAAGCTGACGATACGTACGAGGCAAGGAGAGCGACAACTTCAGCGGGGCTGAATCCGGCATCGCCGAATCGAGCGAGGATTTTGTCAACCGTGTCGAAAGGCTCAGGAATCAACAGGTCGGGGGACGCCTGTTTGGCAGCGGGGCGTCCGAACAAGAATGAAAGCCGGGGAGCACCAGGGCAGTTGGATACGCCGACAGCACCGGCGAATTGAATGCTATAGATACACATTAGGAGGCGCGTTCAGAGTTCCCAAGCATGAAACGTACAAGTCACCGGCAGATATGTTGTGCTTAGCGACGAAAGGCTTTTGAGCGTCGACGATCTCATCGATGCCGCCGTTAGCGTGGAATGGAGTCTCGGTGTCGGAGAACGTGATGATGGAACCATCTGCGCCTCCACCACCGAATTTTCCTTGCTTGGTCAAGGCGGGAGAGAAACCAATGGCGTCGTGGAAGGTGAGACGAAGGGACTCGTGCACCTCCTCACCGCACTCGCCACCATCGAACAGGTTCTCCTGAATATCATCCAGGATGGGGAATAGAGCGCAGCAGGCCGCGTTCGCCGTGGTACGACCGTCGGCGCAAGTTGCCTTGCGAACAATGGCAGCTAAAGACACTATGTCAACTGCGATGCAGCAATCAATTCACAAACTACTACTCACCATTGGAGACCTGGAAGGTCGCCGCCAGAGCAAGGAGAGAGGCAAGGATCTTGAAAGCCATTGCAAGAGACAACAGAGTCTGTTTGTGAAGAGACTGGTGCGCCTTGTCGTCCCTAGCTTCGAGACAGTCCTCCTTTTATACGTTGCAGTCTCCTTATTATTTGACATATCTGTGAATCAGACATCAGCGGTAAGAGTGAGGTGTTGATGCTGAGTAGTTGGAATTTGCCTGCCAGCCAATCACTTTACTGACTTTTGTGCACGTCCGACGCTTTCCCAAAGCAATTAGAGTGTTCTTCCCAGACACAGCGTTCATCTTGCGCGGATGGGAGATGTTGAGCTCGTCTAGAATGATGAGCACTCCCGGTGCGTGGAATCGGTACTGCTTGCTGATTCGCTGTACCATAGGTTCACCACTTTGGGTGAGAGTACCATGGACCAGGATGTGTTGGCCAACATGCCGGAGCATCATTCATTGACAATCCTTGGATTGGGTTCCCAGAGTTTGACGAGGGGCGGGAGCGGATACCCATGCCCGGGGGTGAACATACTCCGTAAGAGGCGATTCGACTTCTCTTTACACCGCAGGCGAGGGCAGCCCATGGACTCGTTCCTGACAACCGCTGCAGCATCCCGTTTCAGTAACCACACGTCGTGTTACCACTCTTGGGAAACAAGGCGGCAATGCACCAAAATCGGTGTGAACTTTCCTGCAGACTGAAAAAATTGCGAGTATACGTATGGGGAGGACTAGCAGAGTACAAACGCAAGCATGGACTGATCCTCTGTAAGTTCCAAGTTGAAAATGTTGCTAGCTTGAGATGAACCATTGACTGCACAGAGGTCGCCTTGATTTTGAGACTTTACTAGTGAAGCTTGTCGAGTCAGTACGTGTGCCTATCAGCCTTTGTTCCGCACCGAGGAATGTATCACGCATACGGATTTGACGTATCCCATGGTATGTAAGTCGTCTACCTATCCGAGAACGCACGGAGTACAGCCAGGCCAGTTCATTCTTCTCAGCGCTTTTCACACGGTACCTGGTTCGTGCATCTTCGCCAGGAATGTTGGCAGGTAACTCACTCACCTTTGTCAGGTCGCACGAATTTCATGGCAAGGTGAACGCAGCACTTATCAGGCAGGTAATCAGCTCAAGCATAAGAATTGGTAACACAACTTATCGGGCTCTGCGACAATGTAAGACAGCGGCAACCAGGAACCGGCACCCCTTACATAAGCGCTCAGATACCTCAAGTTCCTCCGCCTACTGCTCGACCACATTCCATGCAATGGGGTTTCTACCTTTAAGTCAGCTTTGTATGAGCACTGAAAATAGGTCCCAAAGAGAAAAATCAAAAAATTTTGACTTGTGATGTTACAGTAGGGAAATTTTTTCTAAACCCTCCCAAGCTTCATTGATGTATGTTTCCAGTGGAATGGCAGATTTTTCGCCAAAGTGACCCCCAAGAATTGTCACCTAATGTCACGCTAAGCGCCCAACAGCGTGACATGTGTCACAGTCACATCTACCCTAATGAAGTCAGATGTCGAGCCAGCTTGACTTCCTAGCCATATTACATACTCCTACAGAGGGCAAAACACATATGGAGCTAATTTAGAGCATAAATAGGCTGAGTAGCTATATGGCAGAGCCAATGAGGAGAATTTTGGAAAGTTGGATCATTAGCTTTGTCTCAAACCCTAACCCCAATACGCTTACGTAAGGGGTGCCGGTTCCTGGTTGCCGCTGTCTTACCTGTATTACTCGTCATGCAAGACACGGTGACCTGTGGGAATAGACGCGTCAAAAGGCTGGACGTGCGAGTCAATCATTAGGGTCGATCACTCTACCGTTGGGCCGGTTGAAGTATGAGAGGTACCTCGGTCGACCCGGCATGTGAACCTGAGAAGCACTCTCATACGTCCTTCGGGCTTGGCATGCAAAGTCTAAGAAAAGAGGTTACGATGCGCACGTCTGTGGAGTAAATCATGCCAGTGCAAAATATCTCACCGTTGATTGGAGCGTGAGGTTCTCAACGACTTCCTGGTCAGATAAACGAAGAATGTGAAGCTCTTCCACCTGCGTTGATCTGAATGGTGTGCTGCCGGCCATCGTGAATATGCAATCGTAGCCCATACGCTCACCCAGAGCATGATAACCTGCCATCATTTCTCTTGAACGTCTTTGTCGTTGAGGCTTTCGGCATCGAGACGTTCAACGATAGTGATTATAACCATCAACTGCCAAATGATATTTTGCACGCCTTCTCATGCCTCCCGCCTTTTCATACCTCCACCTCATCACCGAGCGGATCCCAATTCTGCCCAGAGAAAGGTTTCTCTTCCAATAACCCGCCAAGTGGGTCATCCTGCTCGTCCTCTGCAGGGTCTTCTTTCCTACTCTTGCTGCTATCGTTGTCGGATGACTCGGATATCTGCAAGCTACGCCAATTGAGGGCCGGTTTGATTTTCTTCCTTGTCTTGCCCTTCTTCCTATCCGACCTCCGCTCTACGTGGGACATGCCACTTCTTGTGAGTCGTTCCATCCTTCGCTCCGCTCGTTCTACGCGCCTTCGGCGTAGAGGATTCTCCGGGTAGGGCGTGAGGGCAGGAAATGGCATGGGATCGGAGTAGTAATAAGACGACGAGAGGGAAAAATCAGAGTAAAGATCAAGCTCTGATCCCGGCTCCGACTCAGGTTCGGATAAGGGTAGACATGGCGGCGACGATGACAGATGGAGGTCAGGTTCAGAGTCTTCGGGGATAGGGTCATCGGGTAAGCATCGCCGCAGGATACCTTGTTCCCTGTCACCTTCCCGCCTCAGGAAATTGGCAAATGCTTTGTGAGCATTCCAACGTGCGATATCAAGCTTAGAGGTAGGTTCAGACTGTGCGGTAAGGTCCGCGACAGGAACAGTTTCGTCGCCGTCGTCATTCAGGTAGGTATGCGCAACTTTGATAGATCCGCCTGCGGTACCTTGAGCGAGTAGCACAGACGGGCTGCTGCTCAGTCCTCTCCTCGGAGGAGGCACCTCCAGGGTGTTCACCGTGATGTGAACCTGCACCCCTCTGCAGTGGGTCTACGTGGGGTTTCAGCCAACTTTTATGTGCGTCAACTATGCGAATACCCACGTATATAATCCCCCTATCAGCAGAGAACCCCTTGGACCATACCTGTGCCAAGGTGAGATCGTCTTCGCCTTCCCATGTCCAGCTATCCATCTCCTTCTCCGCGTCTGACTCTTCGAACTGCGCGGCACCATCGGCATCTTGGGGCATAAGCAGCTTTCGGAGGAGCTTTCGCTCTCGGACGCTCGACAGTTTCTTCACTGTCTTACCGTGCTGAATGACACCAACCTGAGTAGAATACTTGTGCATCGTGACGCGCTTCTGCACTTCAAACTTGTGACCTTGCCACCATGTGTTTGAGTAGTGATATGCGCGACCCTTCCCCTTATCATTACTAGGATTAGGTGGAGAGAGCTTATCGTGTGCATCGGACGCGAACAGGAAGAGAATAAGTTTATGCAAATGGCGGAATGTATAGTTTCTGGGCACTCGGACCACGCGGTATACACCACCCCTCTGGCGTTTGAGGCTCGGCCTTTCCATGTCACGAACAAGCTGGAAACGCAAGACATAGTGCTTGGGTATGCCCGTTGGTTGGGGTAACTGCAGTGCGGCGAGAGTGCGCTCCAAGCCAAACGGGTTGCCAGGAGAGTCCAAAGGTGTACCAAGCGGTGCGCGAACCGAGAAAGCAGAGCGGTAAGGGGTCGTGTTTAGTCCTATGCAGCTTGTAGGTTGAGCTGTCGGTGAAAGCGGTGGGGCAGCGCGTATAAATGGTCGTTTTGAGGTGAGAGAAGGCGGCGAAGACCCCGGACTATCATACGCGTCTCGAGATCGTTTGAGCATGGCAGCGGTAGGATAATGAACCCAAAAGATGATAGGTACGGCGACGAGCAGCGGAAAGGCTCTACATACATCGCCGTGTTCAAGAGTGGCAGTCAGCGTGCAAATTCTATAAAGTCATGAATATGAGACAGGTCGTCGAGGGTACTAGATACCTTGTGCGTAGCGGATACTGATCAAACTTGATCGGGTGATGGAGTCGAAGACTGGAAGAGTTTCTGGGCACACTCCGGTGGTCGCGTCCAAGTCGCGTCCAAGTCGAGTCGCGAACGCGCGCTGCCCCTTCTTTCCCTAATTGTACAGCAATCTTTAGTCTTCGACGAAAAGCAACCTTCGATAGCTCAGCTGGAAGAGCGTGAGACTGTAATTGGATTACGTAATCATTATCTCAAGGTCGCTGGTTCGAACCCGGCTCGAAGGATTCTTCAGCGGTGAAGTCTTTTTGGCCCTTTGAGTTGGTCTGTTAGACAACTCAGTGACTGGCAGAAAGGTTGGCAGTCCGCGACTTTTTGACAAGAGAGAAGCGAAGATACGATTCTGGGCGCTTCACCAAATGATGAGCGCCGGAAGGGATTTTCATAAAAATGTACTGAGATTCGAGAATTGAAAATCACTGGAGCCTCAATAATTCTTGTGCTTAAGTCAATTCAACGTAGCAGGCAGAGAAAAATACAGTCTACTGTCAGAACCTAATGAAAGGAGCAGTAAAACCAGTGCAAAGTGCAAAGTAAGTATTCTGAAGGAACATGGTCAGGAGGTTAAGTGTCATTGCGGGGGGTCGAACCCTCGACGCACGGGCATGCACAGGTTACCCTCTACATTTCACGCTTCCGCGGCTTGAATGAGCGTTGGGACCTCTCCCCGAACTGAACGTCTTGCCACGAAGATGCTGTCACCGTCTGGTCATGGATATAGATATTGTTGGTCAACATAGATATAAGTACAACGGATGGTATGCTTGAAAGGCGCATGCCAGTAGCGGTAGCGTAAGTACTGTAACCACCTTTTATGCAAGAATCCCCAACGTCTTGGGAGACAAGCATGCCTTCACCAGGGAAGTGTCGCTCCAGACACCTGAAGTGTTGGTGGGGACCTCGCTGAGAACGTAACTCGGGTCGAAGTTTCCTGCTGCCCAGCCAACGTATCCGAGGAACACTTTACGAGAATATATGTTAGCTTTGAGTCGAGATGGTCACAAATAGATGCGCAACTCACCATCAGAGTTTTGTGCTTGGAATTTGGCTTGTTCACAGAGGAATTGTTGGCAGGAAGCGGTATTACCACCACCAGTCTCGGTGTTGAAGGCTTGACGGCCATTGCACCGCAGCCATTCTGCCAGAGGAGCCCAAGCGTCGTCAATGTTGTTGGTAGTACATTCCGCGTTGGTTCCCCTGAGGACAACACATGTTAGTTCCGGCTTTGTTCGTTGGCACTTGATCAGTTCACTCACGAGTTGTCATGGTCAAGGTATTTGTGGACGTCGAAGACAAGGTTGGTGATGCTTCCGTCGGGGTTGGTCACCTTCTTAAGTGCATCGGCCGAACCGTTGGAGACGAATGTGGCAGCGGAGGTCCAATTGTTCCCGGGGAGGAGGATGATCTGCGAGGTAGCACTACGGCAATTCAAGGTCGTGATAAGCACAGTTGAATATAAGAAATAGCACAGCTGCTTACCCTGCGTTACGGATTGCAGTCACTGCTGCTTGTACGGATTGTGCCCATCTCTCGATGTCGGGCACATCATGCGGTTCATTCATACTGGGGTATAATCAGTTTCATAGCGATTCGAGATGGACGGAGCTGACATACACGCCGAATATTATCTTGCTGTTCGAAGCGTATTTCGCGGCCAGGGCGCCCCAAAGCGCAGCGAACTGGTCATCAGTTGGACCACCTTGGCCGATGATCTATACTCAGTCAGCAAATGGAGCAAGCGAGAGACACGTCCGTGAGCATCAATCACCTCTCCGTCCCAACGGGCGTAGTTGTGGACATCAACGATGCAAGCTGCAGCGCCCGAGTTGATGCAAGTTTGCACCAGAGTATCATACTCCTGGAAATTGGCTTCGTTGATGTCCCCGCCAAGGACGTCGTTTGTAAGGAATTGCCAGCCAACGGGAAGTCGGAAGACGTTGAAACCATCGTCCTTCACGAAGTGGTTCATTTGACCTTCGCCGTCATGACCGTAGTATTGAAGCAGAGGCGGCCAGGCAGCACTAGCAGTGCAAGAACCATCGCTGTTACAGCCGAAGTCGAAGCCAGCGATGTTGACACCAGCAAACCGAAGCTTCCCGGCGCTCGCTGGAGGTGTCGCACAAGACGAAGACGGACTGGCAGGTCCGCTAGTAGTTGGACTTGGGGCAGATGTACCCGTCGGGGCACTAGTTGTCGCGACAGTGGATGACGCAGCACCAGGGACACATTGGGAATAGTCTACCAAGGGAATCAGACTGTATGCAATGAGCGAAAGGATCTGCCACGTACAGTCGTTGATGACTGAGCAAACATTACCAGAGACACATGTAGTTGGTCCTGTCCAACCCTGGTACCACAGTCAATCATGTATAAAGGAGAATTGCGAAAGCTACGTACAATACCACCGCCTGTTGCGTATATAGAAGTCAGCATGTGTAGAATAGAGGCTACGTTGAATGAAATATTACCCACATTGACCCCAAGCGGGTGCAGCTTGTTGCGCCCGAGTGGACAATGCCCACAGCGAGATGGACGTTAAAGCGAGAAGCAACTTCATGATATAGTGATCCCCAGGGACGATGTGCGAGCGCACTATGAAGAGACCGACTCATAGCACGCTGGCTTTATAGCACCTGCATAACGAGGGAATATATTAATAGCACAAGTAGTCAGAAGTCTTCCTTCGTGAAGACCAGCTATCCACCGCCCGACGTCCTGCCGACCCGTAACAGGACCATGCTCTGGCGTCGGACACGTTGTCAGGCTTATCCGGAGTCCACCTGATTTGATTGCGAGGTCATTGTGTTCGAGGGAAGTATGACAGAACGTTACCGAGGTCATCGAAGGCGGGTCATTCTCGTCACAACGTCGGTAGAGTGCGGCTTTCCGTAGTCAATATGATCACACCATCTAGAGGACTTTCTCTTTTCATAAATCTTCTTTTACCAGCGAGATATAGTTATGGCAACTAAGATGCGTTTGTCGCAGAACGGTTATATGTCTCGAGAATGTCGGAACCAGGGAATCCTAGCCTGTATCAAGCTTCCCTGAAGTGACTGTTCGTCGTACACAAACCTGAGGGTTTGCATTGGCATCGGCTCTGGAAATACTGTAGCATGGCGTACATTGTACAATGAAAGAGTTCTGAGCGGCGCTGCCTTGGTCTTGGAAGATTGAGAAACTGTGTTGAACTCGAGGTGGCCGCGTAACAAAAAGCCGTTACGTCAGAGCGACAATACTATGGGCGCCTGTAGGCGCGCAACTCAAACAAATAGGGTCTCCGCGTACTTACTTACCTGCAAGACCGCGACGTCTTGACAGCCTTTACTGTTCAACCATTACATCCATATTCTCCACGTAGCTTCTTCGTATTTGAGCTCGTCTTTGACGCACTTTCGAAGTGCGGTATCAAACCAATTCTCCGCAAAATAGGCCTCGGAAGACATGATCCAAACGGGTCTCATTCAAAACGCGCATAGCGATTTGACAACCGACGCGTCTTTCGACTTCTACGGACTTCGCTTGGCGACTTGTGGCCTTGACCAAAGGTATGTACAAACTACTGATCTATATTTAGTTGGGGGGAATGTATGAACGGCCGTCGGACACAGAATCAAAGTCTGGTCGCTCAATGAGGCACAGGGAACATGGAGCGTAGAGGATGACTGGAAGGTGCGTTTTGTTAGCTCCTAACACAGGAGCCTGGAGTCAAGCCTCTTTGATTCTAGGCTCACGACGCCGCCGTCTCCAAAGTTGCCTGGGCACATCCTGAATTCGGAACCATTATCGCGTCCTCTTCGTTCGACCGAACGGTGAAGATTTGGGAGGAAACATCCTATGTTGACTCTGAACAACCTCAATTGAACGGACCCTCAAGTCTATCCAGCTCCTCGAAATGGACAGAGCGGGCTGTTCTTCTGGACGCGAAGGGGACTGTTCGGGCAGTTGAATTTGCACCGCACCATTTCGGGCTGAAACTCGTTGGTCTTTTTTGCGCAACGATCTAGTATACGACTTAACGTACATTGTTGTTCTAGGCCACAATATCCTCCGACAATCTTCTTCGCGTTTACGAATGTCTCGAACAACCGTCCCTGTCAACATGGCAACTTTCTGAGGAAGTTGACATTCTTTCACTTCCTTCCACTTCTCCTGTCTCAAACTCAATGTCACATACCGTGACTCAACTGACTCCCACTCTGACTGCGTCGACAATAGAGGGTGCTACTGCCTCGCTCGTATCGCACGCCTTGCAACAGCAGCAACAGGGACAAACTACGTCGAGACCTGGGATTGGAAATCGAGAAGTATGTCAATTCATCGTTCCATTATCCACCAGTATTGACGTATATTCAGGCCGATGGCGGCTGGTGCATCTCTTGGTGTAAAGATAGATATTGGGGAGAAGTCATTGCGGCAGGATGTGGCGTAGACGGCAAGGTCAAGGTCAGTATATTTCGCGCGACACTCAATATTGCTGCCACTAATGAACGCGTCTATTCAGATCGTTCAACTGTCGCCGTCTCGCAGGCCATCAACGCTCCTAACATTGGATCCCTCACCAACACGGTCTCAAGATACAAATGTTCCCAGAACACCTGGATTCCCGACAACAGACGGCGAGCATACGACATTCGCAGTCACATCAGTTTCATGGGCACCCTCTTGCGGTCGCTCCTACCAGCTTATAGCTACGGGCAGTCGAGACGGGAAGGTGCGGATATGGCGCGTCAAACCTCCTATGTTGCACGATGACTTGGAGGATGGCGATGGTGACACGGATGGCGGCGAAGGCACCTGGAGCGCCAGTCTTGTAGGGGAATTCGATGACCACAAGTACGTTGACATCCTTTCATTGCTAAACCGTGGTACTCAATATACTGGACAGATCTGCGGTGGGTCGCGTGGAATGGAATATCACAGGGTAAGCGCAGCCTAGCTTCTTCTCACCATATGATGTCCGATACTATTGTCTTTCGCTTTCAGGACCATATTATCCTCAGCTGGAAACGACGGGAGGGTCCGTCTTTGGAAAGCTACGGCAGGTAACGTTTGGAGACCTGCAGGGCATGTAAGCGTGGAGCAAGCAGAAGAGCTGCCTCCAAATAGCGATGTGGATGAAGATGCGATGGCTGACTGAACGATGTTCCTCCTAATGTGCATATTTCTCAACATTCTCCGACCGCCGAACTGTGGGAGTCCAGCTGGAAAGAGTTCTGACCTGTCTTGAAGGGCTGACACTGGGTAAGAATTTCATAGGTCGAGAGGCAAAGCCTAGTGCACGATGATACCAACCATCATGCGCGTTGACGTGCCACCGAACCCAGCTACATACTGAACCAGACTCGTTTATGCATTTGGTCGGAAAATCGGTACCGAAGATTCCAAATATACGAGTGCAATAGATTGCACTGATATCGGCGTTTGAATGCGATAACATTCCCTGGGGATGCGCATGCAATACAAGGGTCTCGCCAAACCGAACACGGTATTTTCGTGCTCTTGCGGCTACTCGAGACCGCCGAGTTCGCATGGATGTCAAAGCTACTGGGACCGAAACCTTCTGAAGCATACGATGAACGTTTACCAGGGTTCTTGAGTCGCAAAGCACAGTCCTTACAGTAGAGAGGTTACCAATTGAAGGGTGATCTAAGGTACTCTCGACCGGTGACCTAATCATGAGAGACATTGGAGAGTGACAGGCTAGAGAGGTCGAAGGGTTGGATGGTTGCCCATGAGAGACGCGATCACGAGACGGCTGTCACGCGTGACGAAACACGAGGCGCGTCTGGTTCAGTTTGATCGAAGATTCGAACAGGCCACATGGCCTGGAGCTATCGCCGCCTTCCGTTGAAAAAGCGGGGCTTGACACTCGCCGTATTCGCCTCAAGTTTTCCCTCTCTGCTGTGCCATGTACAAATTTTGAGACGTACAGTCCAACCTTTGAACTCGTCCTCTCACTGTCACCGTACTCTGTACTATAACCCGCACTCACGACTTGGATAACGACCTCATTCTACGAACCCTTTACCCGGAATCTTACGACAAATCTAAGTATGCTCTATCGTTACGCTTCTGCTTGCGCTCTTCTATCATACGTCTGCACGACCTTCGCCTTTACGCCTGTCAAGGACTACTCCGGATCGACGTTCTTCGATGATTGGGACTTCTTTGGTAGCTGGGATAACCTGACACTAGGTGCGTTTCCAAACAGCCTTGGTCAGGACAGTGGTTGAAGAAACGGAATGGTTTACAGGGGACGTATGGTGGCTGAATGCCTCTGATGCGTTTAACCAGAAACTCGCCTATGTCAACCCTGCGGGAAATGCCATTATCAGGGTCGATAATACCACGAACGTCCCGATGAACGAGAAGAGGAATACAGTACGTGCTTTCTTCCGTGCACGACAAAATTTTGCGCGCAGCATACTCCCACATGGCCGCCCCCTCCCATATGCACATGTCGTGACATAACAATGTGCACCCACGAGCAATGCGGAGGCAGCGCCACATTCCCTTAACGACCCAATGCGTGCATTGCTTGTCAAGTTCTAATTTTGATGGTAATGGTGATTTTAGGTCCGCATCACCACAAAAGACTACTACAGTGTCGGAAGCCTCTGGATCATCGACCTCCTACACATCCCATACGGCTGTTCTGTATGGCCAGCATTCTGGGCTAAAGGACCATTATGGCCAGATGACGGCGAAATCGACATTATAGAGGGGATCAACGTCATGCCAAACAACCAGATGGCATTGCATACCACCGGGGGATGTATACATAATCCACCGCCCGACCAGAAGGGAAGGAATCTCGAGATGGATTGTGCTACGCCTGCAGGGTGTACTGTGGCTGAAACTGCGCCCAATAGCTTCAATGCTGGGTTTGCGGCGGCTGGCGGTGGAGTGTGGGCGACTCAATTTGACGTTTCTGGAGTCTAGTAAGTTCATGCCTCACTCCTGCGTGACGTCCTGGATTAACGGACCTGAACAGCATTTGGTTCTGGAGTGTGAGGTCCCTCTGTATTTGCATGATGCATCCTGATTATGGTTTTTCTGACTTGATGCATTCTACAGAGACCGAACGTGCCTGCATCGATAGCAGGGTCCAATGCGAATTCTCCAATAGATATTTCACAATGGGGACCGCCTTCTGCAGGGTTCCCAGCAGGGCCCAATTGCAATCTCACGAACTATTTCACTGCCCAACAACTCGTGCTCGATATCACACTTTGCGGAGATTGGTGAGTGATCGTCTCTACGATACTACAAGTCACGGGTTGAAACTCACAATTGTCTTCACAGGGCGGGAATTGGTCCAGCGTACAACAATAGCTGTGGTCACTCTGGGCCGACTGGGACCTGCTACGCCGACAATGTTGTTGGACCGGGCTCCCCCAGATACGACAATGCGTACTTCGAGATCAAGTATGTCCGGGCTTACACTACAGGCCAGCCCGCCCCTACTCCTACCGGAGCCGCAACGACTGCGGCAGCTACTGCGACAGTGACGTCAGGAAGCGCAGAGTTCTCTGACCCAGCAGGTACCAGTACTGCTACACGATCCCCCGGAAGCAATGCTTCGACTTCGAGTGGAGACCGGGCAGCTGTTTTCGGATGGATGTTGACGATCTTGCTTGCCTTTGGGACTTCGTTTGCTGTGCTCGTTTGATTTATTCATTTTATGGGTCATCGGACACTCGCTGCTTCTGTTATTGTGCTCCTCGGCGTGCCCCTCCTGCTGTTTTACATTATGGATAGATACACTTCTGGACTATACCCGCTGATCCCTTGATTACATACTTTTTTCGGGCCGCAAAGCAAGTTGACCTCCATTTGCGAACTTCCTTTCTTCATTGACTTGGCTGAATACCGGTGGCTGCTGGAAAATATGTCAGATATCATCAACGATGAGAGGATGGAATAGAGTTTAGTACCCGTAAGTGCGCCAGAGGCATGTCTCATCCGACATCGGGAGACAGAGCGCAGTCATGTCTATCGCAGTTCCGTCTCTCGGGAACGTCAACTTCGAAGTTCAGGGAAAGGGATACCGAGCGTTGCAGACAGCGTCTTCAGTCGATCCGCAAGTCGAGCAACATCATCCGGCGTCGGTCGGCGGTCTTTCTCGGACGAGGAATTGGCTGATGCCCCCAAGCCTTTCATCATATCTTCCAACGATTCCAAGTCTCTTCTTTCCTTGAGCTCCTCATTCATGTCAACATCCAAATCAAGATCTTCGCGATTTTTGGTGGTGGCAGCGGTGGCTTCGAGGTGTTCACGAGCATGCTGCTCAGCTTCGAGGTCTGGAGGGGCGATATCAGAGAAGCGAATTTCCGAGAGATGTGCGGCAATGTCGCGAGCCTCAAGGACAAGCTCTTCACGCCGGGTATTGTGAAGGTCGGGGAGGAGGGAATCGGGGGAATCGAGGACGGAGAGCAGGGCGGAGGCTATGCCTCGGAGCAAGCCAATTTCCCTGCCGAGGGGCGCACCAGTCTGTGCAAAACCCTCGTCGAATCCAAGTTGGAGTGCGGACTCCTTTCCAGCTGTGATACCCTCGCGGTACCCAGCCTTGAGAAAGGTCAGGGTGTGGCTCGAGAAGAGTGCAGCCCAATGAGACGCACATTCTCAAAGTCTGACGAAATCTTGGACCACTCTGAATTTCGGAGCTGCTGGACATCTGTACCCCAGAGATCGTCGTCGTCCATGGCAACCGAGTATACGATAGCTAGTTCCTGTCAATGTTAGGGTCGCTCCTAGGAAAGCTTGTACAGAGGAACCTGAGATCTACATACAAGAATTGCTCTAACTCAATGAACGTGGGAAGATATCGGGGATTACCCGATATGGTAGGGCTTATTTTTTCTCACTTTCGTGCAATGAGCATTCCAATGCAAGCTGTTTGTCCAAGTAAGAAAATGCAGAATGAATTGCCCAAAAGCGGTGGCGGCGGCGAGCAGCGTCGGAACAGTGCCTCTGCCTTGGACGAGGCCGGAGGCGAAGTTGAAACCACCGGCAGCGGGCGCCAATGCAAGAGAGAAAGGCGGGCGGCTACGATGGCCAATTCACCAACTCCCTCGAGGCTCGACACCCAGCTCAGCTTGAACTCGTTCGACGTTGTAACCGCTATCGCTGCGGTAAACGACCGCAATACCTGTCGTTGTTGCGCCTTGTGTCGCGCGTGGATGCTTGTAGATTGCTGATTACAGGTCTATACCCCAGTAGTGGCCCAGGAGGATCCGTTACGTATAGTGCTCTGGCCCTAGACGCCAGATTGTCCTTATAGTCGAGCATTCACGGGCCTCTGCAGCTCGTCTGCCCTAATTGTTGAGCCACTATTCCCTATCTGTAAGTCCCCTCTCCCTGTTTGTATGTCCCGATCTTGAATGCTCCCCGTATTAGCTGCACATTTCTGTATTTATAGTCTCGCACTTCATTCCGATCTTGTGCCATCGCATCTTATCATCCTCCGTTCTGGATGAACCACCCACAATTTCACGGATGGCCCGCTAGCCAGCCACAACAACCCTCAGGCTGGACCGGCCAGTGGCCCCCAAAGGCCCCTCCTGTCCCCCCTCCACCCCCTCGAGGTGTTGATCCAAACCTATGGCGTCGCGGTCAATGGCAGTTCAATCCCAACTTCCAGGCTGTGGCGCCCACTGCTGTTCCTGCTACTGGCTGGGCCGTCCATCCCAGCTGGGGAAGACCCTTCGTGACTGGTGAATGGGCTACCATGTGGCCTCCAAACCCTCAGAAGAAACAGTCCAGCTATTGGGACACCGAATTGCTAGAGAACCCTCTCGGTCTCGAAGGCATGGAGTATCGGTACGTCTCTTGATGGCCAATAGTTCGCCGTAGTATGGATGCGTACATCTCTTACGTATCTCGTCTTCCACACAGAACTGACGCACCTACCCTTGGCCCGCCACGACCCCCAGAGGAAGCGCCGCAGACGCCTTGGGTTTGGGCTCCTCGAGAATTGGGTAAGTCTCCCGAACGCCATGACCGACCTCTTGATTCCCATGATGGTCATGGTGTTCGGGATCAACAGGATGCTCACCCTTCCCACTCCCAGTCGCATCGCGACGATCGTCAGCGCTCTCAAACGGGGCCTGCTGCTACATCATCGGCTTCTCGACAGGCTTCCAATGGAGATCAGAGTCGACCTACAAACTATGGTCAAATTTACTCCAACACATCCTCCGAGAGTCAATCTTCAACTTCTCGCCACCAGCGAAGAGAGTCGTCGTCCCGTGCAGATAACGTGCCTAACTCTGCTCCCCCTGCAGTCCCTAACTACCAACCACCTACCCAGCAAGGGTTGGAACGCCGTCGATCCACGGATAAGCAGCCTCATCACCGCTCGCATAGTAGAGATGCAGTTGATCATCGCCGTCCCACTACTTACCCACCGTCGACAACCGCAACGCGACATGGTTCAGAGCCTCCTGAAGACAGATCAGCTGCATATAATGCACGACAGGATCTCCAGATTACATTCTCGCCAAAGATTGTGCGTACCCCCAATCACTACACGTCTGGTACTGTCTCGTCTGCCTCTGCGGCTGCGGCTGCGGCTGCATCCAAGGCTTCCACCCCCACTCCCTCTCGCAAGCAGAGCCGTGACGATACGGATTCGTCCCATGACCAGCGACAAATGTACGGAGCTACCACACCCTCGCGCTCAAGTACAGGAGGCTCAAGTGCGTACACTACACCAAGCAGGGGATCTTCGAAGCCATCGACATCATCGTCAATGACTTCCGTTTCTTCTATGCCGCAACCATCTTCGTCTCGAACTCCACCTACGCTGTCTTATCTAGACACCTTCTCCGACGAGCCTGAGGAGCTACTCAGCCCGATCCTTCCTTCGATACAATCATCGACTCCCCGATATTCCCCCGAACGGTCTAGATTGGAATCGGTTTCGGGAAACCCAAGTCCCAGTGCCTCGCGGGAGGTTTCTCGAAGCCAAACGTATCCCAACATGTCGTCATCGTCATCGAGGTACAACGGCGGCGGATCACAAGGGGTATCGCAATTCTCGCCCATTCCGGAAGAGCGTGAAAGGCAAGGTTACGAATCGACGTCTTCCAGGTCCTCAGCGCGGACGCCGAGACCCTCGCCAAATCGACCAAACATCTATGGTAGTGCATCTCCTTCACCGTATTCATCGTCCTCTGCCACTTCTCCGTACAACTCAGGTACAACCACTTCGACGACGACTTCTCCGTATTCCTCTTCTAGTTCCTCACCCGCTCGATCCAGGGAATCGTCTGGGCCGTATGTTTCCAGTGTTGTTCGTGGCGCAGAGCCTGGTGCGTCGAGGGCTCAACCTCCTTCACCATATCGTCGTGATGCAGGTAGTACACCGCATCCTACGAAGAGTAGCACTTCCTCGTATCAGCGCGATCGGGAAAGCAGTTCGTCTTCAACTACTTCCGCCCAGCAATATTCGTCGCGACAAGGTTCCGGAGAGTCACGTGGTATTTCTCGCAGTCATACGTATCCCAACGTTGAGTCAACGACGTCACCGAGGTATCCGAGGGAAGCGGTAGCCAGTAACAGACCTGCCAGATCCCCAATTCCTTCGCCTAATCGAGCGAAGTCAAGAGGCCCATCCCCTTCCAGAAGTGGTCTGTCTGGCAATCCTCTTCCACCCCCGCCCATGCCATCTGCTTACCCGGGAAGTTTGGCAACTGCGATGAAGTCTTCTTCCGCCTCCGCTGCGGCACAATCGCAGTCAAGTAACTACACTTCCTCAAGTTCTGCTTCGCATTCCAATTCACATATCCGACGTGATTCATATTCGACCACTCCCCTCACACGATCACATACCCAACCTGCTATCGGTGCTACGTCACCGAACCACATATCGTCCAGGTCCACTCAATCGTATGGCTCCCTGCATACACCATCCTACTCTTCCGCCAATACATCTCACAACACTCACACGTCATCTTCTCATGCTTCTCACGGTTCTCATTCCTCTAGTGCGACACCTCAATCCTCTCAAATTCCGTATACCTCTCCACCACAAATACCTCAGTACCAGATCTCTCTCCGCCCTTCTCATCCTTCGTTTGCTGCTCAATACGACGTACCAGCGTCATCGTCTAAGGCCCATCATTCCAAGCCATATGCCAACTATCCCATTCACGTGCCACCGTACTCATCAGCTTCTCAGTCCACGTCCACGGCAAACAACACCCCCAGCTCTAGTCGGCACCATCACTCCTCGTCAAATGATAGGCCAAGACAGATTCGCAAGGGATACTGGAACAAACGCGGCGACCACTTGCTCATTGAACGTGATAATACTGGTCGAGAGCACATGTATATTGTTTATGCTCCGCGGCCTTTGGCTAACCCTCCTGAGCTTTCACAATATCCTGCAGCTGTAGAAGGGTTTCTGAATCATGAAGGACAGTTTATCAAGTACGATCCCAATATACCGGAACTACCAGACTCTTTGCCTTTACACGGGGAAGAGCCGAAGCGGCCTTACGACACGGTACGTCGGTCATCGTCTCAGTCCTACACCCTAGAGGCAGAAATTGACGAGCTCCTTGTAGTTCATCAAATATATCTCAGTCTGAAGATGTTTTGCTGGATCATCTATGTGTATTCTTTCTTGCTCGATGTATTAACAGGTGTTCAGCGTCGACACTCGATGACGAGTCATGGACACGTTGTTACTTATATATTTCATCATTGCAATGTACAATTTAGTATGCAAGCTTTCTGTGCTCGAATATAAATCATCGTGTCTGGTGTCTCACCTAGCCTCAGCGCCAGTCCCATACGCCGCATGCTGAGCGCGTCGGAGACTCGGAGGCGACGCACCTTGAGACTTTGTCCACTTCCACTAGCAGTATCCATTGCTCGAGATTCTAGCTCGGGGAAGGCGTAGAAGCTAAGTTCGCGAAGGGCAGATGAATATCCAGTCCGATGGTAAGTTAACGTCGCCCTTTCACGCGAATTTGACTAAGAACTGAAGCAGATACATAGCCATCGAAGGCGACGAGTCTGCCCACGACGTCGATCTTGCTGAGAAAGGACAAGGGCATGTCAATACTGACATTGGTTTCGACCCCGACGCGCTGGACGAATCGAGAGGATGGTCGCAACTTGCTAAAACATTGATGAAGCATGACGAAACGAAAGTTAGAGACTGTAAAGAAGACATGGATACGTTGCTTGTCTTCGTAGGATCTCTTTCCTTTCGTTGACGAGGTGAAATATTAATGTCGTCGAATAGGCCGGTCTATTCTCCGCTGTACTGACAGCATTCAATATTGAGTCATACAAAAGCCTTGACCAGGATCCCTCCGTCCTCCTCCTCACGCAGATATCTGCGCAACTGGCCAACATGAATTCCGAAAACTCGAACTCTCCGCTGAACCTGGCTGGCAGTGAGGCACCACGTTCTCCACAAGCTGTCCGCGTAAATTCCCTGTGGTTCGCAAGCCTCGTATGCAGTTTGGTCACGGCCTCATTAGCCATCCTCGTGAAACAGTGGCTTCGAGAATATATGGCACAAGACAATACACTGCCGCGAGCACGCGTGCGTGTACGCTATTGGCGATACCTTGGATTGCAAGGCTGGCGTGTCTTCGAGATAGCTGCCTTCCTGCCGTTCCTTCTGCAAATAGCACTACTGCTATTCTTCCTTGGTCTTTGCCTCTTTCTTCTGGCATTGGACCCCATAGTAGGTTGGGTGGTCACCTCGATGGTCATTGTTTGGGTCGCACTGTTCGTCGGCAGCACGGTCGCTCCGGTATTCTCTCCTCGCTGCCCATACAAAACACCAGTTCTACAGAGTACCGTTCAAAGCATCCGAGACGGCTTCAGCTCTATCTGTTGGATATGCGGGAGCGATCGCAGCAATACATCCCGGTATGAAGATAACTACATTCGTCAAGATCGTACTTTGGATATACCCGCACTTGTTGCGGCAGACGCTGCCCTTGTGGACGACAACCTCGTCGACACCGCAATTCGCAACTGCCTTTCCGACCAGGATGGTCGAAAAGTTGTTCAGTGTGTTACCGAAATGATTTCTCACCGCTGCGGACGGACATTGGAGCATCTACAACAAACTCGTATATCAGACTTGCAGCGAACATCAAACCTTTTCCGCTTCGCCCTTGCAGACATCCTGATCGATGTACTGAACCGTGAGCTGGATAGGCGTGTTCAACGCAAATTGGCTGTGGATTGGCTGCCATGGATGTCTTCCGCATTGTCGTGCATTGGTTTGGCGCTCCTTCCAACATACGCCGCGTCGCAAGATGGCCCACACCCAGTAGAACATCGTGCAGGGGATCTGCTTCCACGATTGCTCTCACAAAATCCTGTTGTCGCAAGAGGGACACTAGAGGTTCTTGCTAATTCGCGGTTCACTAGATTGTCTGCTAGCTTCACGCTACCCGAAATTCGACTTGACAGTGGTATGTAACTTGTCCTTGAATGATGCTGCTTTATAACCATCCTATATATTAGTTGCACAGAATATGCTGGCTGGCGGCTATATGTGCTTGCAAGCCAGTAGCACGAACCCTTTGCAGCTGTGCCAAGTGATCCTCTCCTTAACTCTCCATTTCCAAGACCGTACTCTCAAAAGATTGGAAGCCGATTTTGCAAAGTTCCTGCGAGAGCTTGCTACACAGATTGATGAAAACATGTCTTCCATTCCAACAGACATAGTATACCCTTACGATACATATCCCGCGGATTTGTGCTTGACATATTGCAACCGGTTGGAGAGGAAATCCAATTACGTTGTACCTCTGGAGCTTTTGGAGGTCCTCACCAAATTGGCATCTGAAGGATAGTGGCCGGCGTACAAACGACCCGATGATGGCATCCAGTAAATAGTTTGTAGAGAGGACACCGGTCGCCGACTAATGACTATGAATCTTTCACGTATGAATACCGCCTGCGGTCATTTCCCACCCCAGTTGAGCATAGGTCCATCCAAAGCACGACCCACCGAGTTCTGTGGAATGAAAGCCGCAAATGCTTCTGTGCATCCCAGGCTTTGTGTGGAACCGATCTAACGTTTCCATCTCAGACGTACTGAGTTGGATCAACTAACGCAATCACCAGTCAGTGTATCATTCGTTCGTGTATAAGATTCGATCACCTGAAGATTTTCCTTCAGGCGCGGCGCGTGTAGGGTCTTGGGAATGACAGCAGTTCCTCGCTGTACACCCCAACTCAATAGCACCTGTGCGCTCGTTACGCCTGGACCATGCGCATCTGCGATGGCCTTAATTGCCGGGTCGTCGGCGAATTTGTGCTTTCCAAGAGGTGAGTATGCAGTGACCAGAATTCCCTTCTCGGCACAGAATGACAGAAGCGTGTGCTGGGGGAGACATGGATGGAGCTCAACCTGATTTACAGCAGGGACCACCTTCGCTTGTTCAAGAAGCTTGGTCAGGGTCTTGATGCTGAAGTTCGACACCCCAATTGCCCTGACTTTCCCTGCAGATGATGTCAAGATATGTACTGGGGAGGGGATTGAACCACGAAGACGAGTAAGTACCGTGATCAAGCAACTTCTCCATCTCGCGCCATGTCTCAACTATTGTCGGACTATCCTCCGGCTGTAAGGTCTTCCCTTTATTCAACCTTTGTCAGGAGTCTTCTCGTGGGGGGGGGGGGGGGTGACAGACTGTGAATACCTGACTCATCGAATGCCATGGGCCAATGCATCAGGTACAGATCAACATAATCCACACCAAGTTTGGAAAGACTGGTCTCTAAAGCCTCTTTGACTCGACCATGATCTCTCTGACTATACAGTGGGAAGGAAGTGAGAACCGCATCTCGTAGTCTATGTAAGAAATACTGACTCGAGTTTGGTGGTTAGGAAGATATCACCGCGAGGTACCGAAGTCTTCCGTAATGCTTCCCCGACAGATCTTTCATTCCCTAGATAAGTATATTTCAAACCGTCATATTCTGCCACTACATCCACATCCCAGGACTGACCATAGTTTGCAGCCTGGAGTCAAGCACTTAGGATAAACCCAGTATACGAGCTTTCATTTGGAGGTTCTTTACCGTGTCGATGTGACGATACCCGAGGTTGATCGCGTCCACGACCATCCTCGTAACATCCTCGCCCTCCCGGACTGCACCCATCCAGCAGCTGTACGATATTTCGGTCAAAGAAGCTCGTTGTGGGCAAACTGAACATCTTACCCGACCCCGACTGCAGGGATGTTAATGCCATTGTTGAGTCGGAATTGTGGTATATTGAGTGAACTGCCCATTGTATCCTCGTCGAGATGAAGTGTGGATACCGTTCAACCTATGTATGTGTGACTACCTACTTATTAGGGTGAAGCTTTGTGGCGCTGCATTCTGCAGACAGGCATATACATCCGAAGCTCCGAGACATGAGCCTGAGTAAGACCTATAAGACTCGGACATCCGAAAGTCGGCAACTGGTAAGCTATGTCACTGCAAGATATGCCGTCACCCTCCTTACCGCTACAGCAGAAGACGTAGTCCTCCATCTGGACTGACTGATACAATCGACAGCGTGACTGCTGATTGTACGTTCTTGGATGAATTGAGGGGCGAGGGACTCAACATCTATGTAATTGGACCAACATATTGTTCGAGGGGTTCTAAGTGAGCTCCGATTCAGTGAGTGGAATCACTGGAATAACACGAGGACGACAGCCACAGATGCAACTTCGGGACACCTACAGTGCATAAGCAACATAGTGGTCTCCAGTGTTGTGCGGGTCGACGACTAGGGTCAGAGTCATGAGCATGACTTTACGACTAGTCGGCGACTAGTCGCGACTCTTCGGACTGACCCGACCTGAAGCGGTTCCATGGTCCTACTACTATAGATGGCAATTCCTTCGGAGCCTGACGACTCTGACCTGTATATCCTCCCCTACGTTTCTCTCAATCGACACG
>MU275392.1:0-43772 GCA_022160315.1 Panus rudis PR-1116 ss-1 | reverse complement strand
TGCCAGCAGACCGTTGACTCGCAAGGAGCTGGCAGCCTTGAAAAAAGCTGCTGGTACTCCAAGCAGCAAAACGCCATCTCAAGTCCAAACGAAGGCTGCTGGTGCAGCCTCTGGTCAGACTCAAGGTGGGCGTTATGCTGCTGTGCTCGACAATGTTAATGACAATGACAACATACCTGCTGTTCTAACAGATGATCGAGGAGAGGGACCTCAAGTTGATGCCAAACCACGCGCTCGGCGTGGTCAAGTGAGTACTAAACTTACTCGTGCACACGTTGATGCAGTCCATGCTGCGGCAAATGCTGAGGTAGACGATGCCTCCCTCGGGTTCGAAGTGACTCAAGAAAATGTCAAAGAAGCGCTACAGAAGGCGGGTATGAATGTCACTGAGAGCTCGAGGCAACGTCAAAGTCAGAAGCAGAAAGCTGCTGAGGTTGCCGCCGTGGGTTCTGGTCGTAAACGGAAGGCAGATAGCCTCGAGGCTACGACGCCTTCCCAGGCTATCAACGCTGAGTACGTTATGGTCATTTTTCACTCAAGTCTTTTGCAGTGACTCGTACTAATGTTCATGAACTATACCTACCGTGTAGTAGTGGGGGAAAGAAGCAGAAACCACTTCGCCCATCAGGTTTCCTTACACCATACCTGCGCCGCTCCTTAGAGTCACCTGCTCCCCTCTTCCATACAGATGTTCGACGCTTTGGGAAGCCACAACCCCCTACCGTGCAAGAACCACCTCAGCCTGAGATTTCCAACGTCCCAACCGCTAGCAACGCTCAGCAACCTCAAGGCGCGCGCTTTGACGAGACACAAACTGTCAATGACGAGATGGGCTATGTTCCTTCGGATGAAGATGAAGTCAAGCCCTTGCTTGTGACAACTCCTGCCATGCGTCAAACTGACCAGGTAAGCATCATCATACTTATCTCCATCTTTCGTTATTGCTTACCACTTGCTGCATTCACTGAAGGGGACGGTCATCATCATCGAGGATGATGATGACAGTGGTCCTTGGACGGTTGGCAAACCCAAGCCCACCCCTCGTCGCCGCGCTGCCCAACCACTTAAGCCGCGTGGTATAAAGGTACTAGGCTTCAGTGATGCGCAGGAAGAGGTGGTAAAAACTGACATCACAAACCGCTTGCGGGAACGTCTTCAAGTACATTGCGGCTACCTTCAAGTTGGGATATCACCCATTATGAGGCTAGTGATCTCTTTGTCGAGGTCTTCGAGAAGTTTTTGCCTGGGATACAGGAGACGGAGTTAACGTTCAGGCCGAATACCGCTGAACATGCCTTCGTGTGTACCGCCCCTTAATCTTATCCTGCATTATTTCTGAGGTTATGTGCAGATGATGCAAAAGGTGTATGATTTCCGGCACAAGTTTGCTGAGATAGGTACCCAGGTTGTCGAAGAATATCTCACAAATGAAGAGAGTCATTTTGAAGATGCAGCAGACCGTGCAGCTGAGGCCCAACGACAAATTGGACCTGGTCTCCCCTTCCTCTCACTCAAAACCATTGTCAAACCGGGTCGCGACAACAAGGACATTATTGTACGTTCTTCTGCGACATCTTATCCGAACACTTGTAACATATAAATCGATTGAATACAAATACTAGAAACGCGCGGGAATATATCAAGGCGAATGTCTGATCATGGCTCTCGCAAAATACTACACATCAGGAAAATGTCCAAGGCCCTTAGCGCCCCATCTAAGGGCGCTAAGGGCACTAAGTTTGGTAAGTGTAAGTGCTCCTCTTTCAGTCTACGAAAGGCGTCAAAACTTACCATTGTGCAGGGCAGTTTTGAGACCCAAGGTAAAGCCTTTTGGTATGGTATTCTTGAGATCTATCTGAGCATTTTTCATCTATAAAGTATCATGTATCAAGCAGAAACTGTTTGTCAAATATCAATGGAAATTTGCCTTTTTCTGATAAGTTGGCTAAGGGCTGTAAGTTTGTGCCATTTTGCTGATGCAAACATATCGGTGTCTGTCCCGGCGACGCCTTCGATTATCCATGCGGCGCGCTAGGCCTGTGCGCAGTTGCGGTAAGTGAACAGATGTCTTCTTCACTACCAATGCACTCATTGTCATAAACTTCGGTGGTTAGTTGGAGCGCGCATTCCGGTTGTGGCTGCGCGGAACCTACAACGAGCAAGCCACAGCAACGCCAATGTTCAACTTTAAGAGCAGCAACTACGTTAATGCCACCCGTGATTACGCTGCGTCTATCGATAACATCTCCGACCAGAAGTGGGAGGAGATCCTTGATCTAACCTCGGCCGTCTGGTCATCCGAGCATCCCCAGGAGGATATTGAACTTGGTAAAGTACGGGCGGGGATCGTCTCGGACGCTGAAGATGATGAACCAACCGGTGACAAAGTCTATTAATCTCGGTATAGTATCTTTGTCTTCTATCGCGCGACAGCAGGTTGCTCATTGACGGATCTCTGCATGTACATGTAGTGTTGTCACTATGACGGCGACCCATAACTCTCGCCGCTCGTACCTGCTCGCCGCCCTCCCTCGCCGGACGCCGCGTTCAACGTATACCCCATGGTTTTCGCATTTAATGGACACGTCTTGCGGTAGTTTGGTGACCAGATAGGACCTTTGTGCCGTTTTTCGCTACCTTCTTTGTCACTCATTCAAGCAGTTTCATTTGCTCACATATAAACCCATAGATATCGTCAGACTCGTCTATGTTATATACTGTATTATCCTCAGCTCCCTTTGTTCCTTACTTCCTTATGCGTCTTATAGTCTACTTCAGCCCAACTATATCCGTTATCTTATTCTCCTTATTCCCTTACATTCTTAGTCAGAATATACTATCTGGTTACCTTAAGTTCCTTGTGAGTCTGAGTGTGCATCTTGTTGCTCTGAAAAATAGTGAACCTCCCGAAACACCTTAAACGACTGAGCTTGTCTTGAACGCCTTGAGCGTCTTGGTAAGTATTCTAAGACGTTCTAAGACAATATGAACATTTCCTGATGTTGCTCGCGGGAATGCCGTTACGATATACGTATGACCGGACCAAAAGTACGTACGACGCGACAGAGGTCTCAGAAGGTGCGACTAAGGTGCGATATATATATAGCGGGGTGTCGAGACTGAGACTCTGAGCGACGCGACGACGGCAGCCTCGGGAGGTGGCTCGTTTGGAACCACGTGCGGAACACGTACTGTTACCGCCGCCTCTTCACGGCCCTATTTAGACCGTTCACTCAGTTCGATGCTCAACGTTCAACTTTCGATCGACGTTCAATATTCAATATTCAATAGCGACGCATATTCAGCCTATTAGAATAATACCGAGGCTCGCATAGGTTCACAGCTTGGTGAGGAGATTTGCCATACGAACCGAGGTGCATACTACACTGCTATATGATGATCATACGGAAGATACATAATACAAATGATAGTGCTCAGTCGTCCCTTGACTGGCCATAGATATTCTTCACAAACAAAATATTCTTGCTCGCAAGACGGGGCAATCTTCTCACGATATGTTCCGCAATAACCCCTTCAGTCTCCTCCGACACCCAATCCAGATCGTACTGTATCGATACCTTCTGAAGCCCAAGGAACGGCGCACGCTTCGTCAGGATCTCGTCGAGATGATCAAAGTTCAGTTGACCGTCGAGGTAGGCGAGTGGAGATGAGACTATAGGGACACTGTCACCCGGAAGGTGTGTGTAACATTTGATCTTCAATGTTTTGAGTGGGGCACTGGTCGGTAACAGACCCAGGAAGTCGTCGAGCCATTCAGGGCCGTCTATGTAGGTATTCGATAACGAGAGCGTGGTCAACTTGGTCAATTCAGATATATGATTCTCTGCGTATATTGAAGTCAAGGTAAGTCGTGGAAAACATGGCCATACATGCAGAGAGACGTACCCTCAAGATCTACATTGGCGATAGGGAAATCCCACATCGTCAAGTGAGCCACATGCGGCGCAAGGGGTTTCAGCAGGAAAGGGAGTGTTTCAACCTCGTAAGGCCTTAACTGATGGAGTTTTAGCTTGAATTCGGGATGGAACTTCGGGATACGTGGTATATACTGTCCTATAGCCATGAATAGGAGACCCATATGTGCTTCCCCGCGGCCTTCAAAGCGCAGTTTGGGCACTTGGAGGAAGAAGCGGCTGAGTACAGGTACAACCTCATCCCAACCGGTGTCGATACTCCAATCCTCGCATCGGACGTCTTCGAACGAAAAGCATTGGGCGGATGGGAAGAGGGACACAAACGGAGGGAAGTCGACATTGAAAGTATACAACTCGATATGCTGCACCACTACTTCTCGAACGCGCGCGAAAGCATTGGTGAGGGTAGTTATGGCGTCTTTTTTGAGATGGATGAAGGTGCAATTGAACAGTGTCACCTTCTCGAGGTTGGGAAAGAGTGAGAGTATTGACCAAGAGAGCAAGGAGTCTTGACTTTCCTCCGATAGATCCGCCTCCTTAGGATCAGGATAGTGAGAGAATGAGAAATCCTCGAAGTAAATTTCCCGAACATGGCTTGCGAGCCGTGGATCGTAATACCGCATCCGACTCTCCTTGGAGAGAGACATGTCCACATAGCGGTGTATATATCGCTCGGTATACTGCGCCCATGCCTTGCAAGTGAGGGAGCAGGCCTTCATCGTTTGCAGGTCCATGTCTTTTTCGCTCCCTAACATGTCGAGGATGGACATCCAGAGCTCTGGCGGGAGCTTGGCCTGAAGTTGCATCATAGAGTACGCGTCCATATGCTCCACATTGTCCGTGACAGTCGCCAGAGCAGTGGAGAAGGACCCTTCGGATTCATCGATGTCCATATGGGACATGGTCGAGTGGCGGGATAGAACCCTGCAAGATGTCAGGTCTCTCGGTGAAGGCAAGGAGCGATAGGTTGACCTACATGATAGAGGGATGGTCGTTTTCGTCAGGCGTGGTCGAGATTGGTTGATTGACTGGTGATAAGCTGACTTTACGGGCAAGCGCGTCTCTGAGCGAATAAGGTTACTTCATCTCCGAACGCATGGCCGGAAAATGCACTTACAGGGAAGGAGTGGCAAATGAGAGAAACCTGATGGGCAGGACGGTACGGGACAGCAGCGAACCCTTTATACTCTGAACGATATGAGTTGCGAAGGTAAGCGGCGTCCATTGTCCTATCCGAAACGAGAAAAAAATGACTTCGAAAGGATCGTCCAGGAGGCCATGCGTAAAACAGGCGGAAAGCGACATTGTAGGGCAGGACTGATCCGACAGGCGATAGCTAGGAAAGAGAGTGGGCCAACGGATGCAAGTACAACCCAAAACAAGGGACAATGCGCACTTTCCTGCGCGATCCTTCCCAAAGTGACTGAAAAAGTACATACCGTGTGGCCTATTGTACCTGTAGACAATGGACGCGCCCGTCGAAGAGATTGGGATTGTTCGTCCACAGGCCAACTCCGCGATGCCATGAGACGCGAAAACGAGTACGAGTGGCCACCCACAAGATCACGCCGGTCCCAGTTGCAAACTCCCCGTGGCTAGTATCGATGTTGGAACTGCTAATGCCCGCTGGAAATTTTACTGTCGCCTTGACCATGAGACCTCCACAAAGGCCCGAAGTAAGAGTGTTACGTCAAGGGTTGGTCCATACGAAGGTGAGTACCTTTCTGAGGACAAGAACTTCGGGATCGCGCCAATATACGGGAGCGCAACCTTGTTCTTGCATACACAAAGTCATACAACTTTTCCAAGTGTAGTCATGGCGATCGCCCAACTTGGCCTAATGCGCTTTTGGCTGAGACACTGTCGGAATGCTGGCTATTACTTCTGACCAACTTCAACGGATATACACCAAATCTATCTCAGATGATAAGGACTGAATCCCAGAAGAAGAAAAAGACCATCGTCTGGCAGAGAGACTCAGAGAGAGCTCAGATCGTCGGAGTGGCAACACGTTCCCAAGATCACGTGGTTAACGTGCAGGGACCTGGGCTCCTCGAAATCGAATCCTCGACTTTCTGCTACACCTTGTGAATAACAAACTGCTGCAATGGAGAGCTAGAACCTGTGACACCACCACTCCAAGTGGACTCAATTGCGACTGGACTATTGATGTCAACGTAGGAGATCCTGGGTACGTCGCGATCATCAAGCACAATCTCTATCGCGAATACTCATTTATATTAGTCTAAGTATCCAAAGTGCTGGTTATTTCTGCAAAACAGGGGTCAACGCCTAAACAGACAGAACACGTCAGTGACCAAGTCCTATGAAATTTGAGCACTAGTCAAACCACACCTTCTTCGTGATCTCATAGATACGCCGCTGGCAAGCGAAGAGGATAGCAGCAGTTAAGACGCTCTGCGCAAGTTTACTGCCTACGCCTTTGTACAATCCCTCAACGCCCTCCTCCTTCAGGATGGTAAGAAGACCGTCGAGAGATGACTTGTATCGAAGGGCATGAGCTTGACCTGCTTGGAGTCGACTCTTTACAA
Organism: Panus rudis PR-1116 ss-1; assembly: GCA_022160315.1. NCBI lineage: Eukaryota > Fungi > Basidiomycota > Agaricomycetes > Polyporales > Panaceae > Panus > Panus rudis. The sequence goes on along the minus strand of MU275392.1, from coordinate 37,285 downwards.
CGCTATAGCATGACAGAGGTTAGTATGACTAGTAAACATGTCGAGAGTACGGATTGACATACATGTAGGGATATGTCAAAGAAGTAGCGACTGTTGAATAGCGGTCAATACGAAGTATGCAATGAGTGCCTGCAAGATCGCGTACCTAGCTTCGACAGTGCACCAAGGAAGAAGTAATCCCAATCCGACAAGACCGCTACAGCAGTAGCAGCAGTCGCGGCCGCAGGTCCAGCACCCCTCAACTTCGCCAGCCTCCTCCTCACAAGAAGGTTCTTAAGCTGTTCGAAAACTGTGTACTGAATCACTGGATTTATCACCAACACGAGTGCTGGACCTATTCCACGCCAGAAGGCTGACAAGCCATCCTTGCGGAGGATATGCTTGATGGTGGCTATTATGCCCAGTCTCTGGATGGGAGGTCGAGGTTGCGTTGGGTCTGCTGGGGTTGAACTTTGGTCCAGGGTACGAACAGCTTGGGTAGTTTGTACGACCCATATTGGATTGCTCAGGATTGTAGTGGCGGAGCCTGACGAGTTGTATGGTAGAGTGAGTTGTTGAATCCAGAGGACTACCTGTCTATGTCATATATATACCTGCAATGAGTCCGGCAATGATGGACTCGAGCGTTGAAAGACCTTTCCCGCCATTGCGAGAGTTGAGTATAATTCCGCGAGAACGTTCATAGAAGTAGTAGTACACTCTGTCATGAGAATACTATTCAGAACGCTGTCAGCTTTGAGAAGTCTATCGACACACCCATTGGTGACGGCTATGCCCAACAGGCTAGAGTTAAGACCGCTATAGAGTCCCAAAACGCCCTCGCGCTTGATGATGTCCAACACAGCTTGATAGGTAGACTGGAACGTACAGTCACAAGCAGGTACCAAATCAGACCGGCGTCCCCCATGCATCAATACCTTGGACGGAGACAGAATTCTCACCTTCGATTCCTTCTTGGTTTCTACCGCTGCGCGAGTTGAAAGAAAGATGAGGGGGCTGTTCAACCGTCAACACGTGTATGCTAGCCAATGAGCAATGAGGTGTGTCCAAACGTACTAAGTGGCAGTCATGGCCGCAATGCCCCCTGCGGCACCAGCCAAAGAGTGAATTACAGAGTCGCTAGCCATTATGTCCGAGGGAAGTCAGGAGAAGGTACGTTATACTGTGAGATGAGATCGTCAGGATTCTGCCAGCCTCAGTTTAGGATTCTTACGATTCGGTAGTAGGAATCTAAGGAGTGAGGCGGCTGTAGTGCGAAGAGCGACCGCGTGTCCGTTCAGACATCTAAGTGGACCCGCTTCGAAATTCACATGCTTCCTCCTCGCGTCCAAGTTGCCGCACGTTCACATGCAAGTGGGAGCCTGCTGCAATGTACAAAAATCCAGAAGTCTTTCGACTGACCTGACATGATATTGCACTACATGGTCTAGATGAACCCCAAAAGTATGATACAACACTATAATACTATGATGACTGTAATGTTCCCGACGCTGCCACGATTCGATTGGCTTTCTCAGCATCTCTCAACACCTACTATGACGACTCAACCAAGGAAGACGAGGTAGACGCAGCGTTCACGTCGTCAATGTCCTCGCCATTCATCAATTTCGTCAAAAGCTCTTTCAGCTCATCGATATCGCGCTTGAACCCGTTGTCGCTTCCACTAGCGGTGGCCTTATGTGTAAGACCAGAGTTGGCGCCATCTGTCGATTTGCCGTCGTCTTGAGCGAGCCACTCGTCGAGCTGTTTCATGATTGAACGAGCTTTGAGGCGGAAGTGGGTTCGGATGACGTCCCCGAAGGGTTCAGGTGGGTTCTTGAGGTTGTCAAGCATCTGGCAAAGAGTGTCTGTCAATCCTGGAAAGTCAGAGAAGAGGGCGAAGAGCTTACAGCCGTTCGTACGACCATTCGCCGTACGTTAGCGGAGTCTATGACGGTTTAGCACCGTGAACGTTGGGGACTACAGAGAGACACGTACAAGCTTTCGATTGGGGGCTTCCCCCGAGAGCGGACCACCCGGGTTCGTTCAAGTATGGCTCGTCACAAAGGATCATGGACTGAATGGAGATCAAGACCTGCAACAATGTGGATTTTCCAGGAATCCATCCTGGTCCTGACCATGTTCCCAATAACGACAAACAGACTTTCCCATCGGCATACAGGTTGGGGTTGAACCTGTACTTGCCTCCATTGGTCTAGACGATATGTAAATAAATCTGTGTATGCTGTTGGTTGTCTCGCTGGCTTACAGTCATATACTTGACGCTTGGAGGGGTATGGTTGTAGCTTGGGCCGAGGAAGATATCAAAGAGGAAGCTGACAAAAAGACGTAAGACTAAGGACAAGATACAACTCGTCACCGACTTACCAGCCATTGTAATAACTGATTAGGATTCTCATGAGTCAATATGGGGCAAACAGCATCTTGTGTTACTTACGGCGTTCCTTCAGGTCCTGTGATGAGAGCCTTGATGATGTCCACCCTCGTCTCATCCACACGCAAGAAAATAGACGAATTCCATGCAACAGGCAAATTCGTCGTCAGTACAGCAAGCTATCAACCATTAGCGACTCCAAAAATACACAAAAGCATGAATAGATCAACTCACCTCCTTCGCGATCGCCAGCGACCGCTTCGGAATATCCGACGTAGCCAACATCCTCGCTTCATTGTTATAATAAAACTTGTAATGCGGGATATCGTCCTCCTGCACGCCCTCCGTCGGCGGGACCGTCAAATCGCAATACTCGAACCGAACACGATTCGCCCAATCGACATAAGCCTTTTGCGCGCTCTCTTCCGTATCGCCGGCGTCCACAACTTGGTCTTCCGCAGAAGATGATCCAGGGATTTTCGGTAGACTGGCGTGCAACCTCTCGATGAACTCGTCTCCTTTCAGATCACGGAGGGACCTGTCGATCGCTTTGGCAGTAGTCACGATTCTTCGACAGAAGCCCAAGAGCTTATCGTTTTCCTCCGAAACAGCCTTATTAATGTCCTTGCCTTTCCCCTTATCATCGTTCGTCATGCGTTTCTGCTGTTCCGTCAGCTCGTCTACACCTGGTTCGGGGGCTTTGATTGGTTCGAGACCTTTGAGAGCTGCTTGCGCTTGGATGACAATGGCTTCGAGGAGTTCGCGGGGGCCAGAAGAGCCTTCGTAAATGATTGTGCGTTCGCGGACTGTTCGGCCTACTCCTGGTGATCCGGATTTTCGATTGTTTACGGATTTGACGGAGGTGATAACCATGATGGGCATGCCCATCATACTTGCTAGTGCTTCGTGACACGAGATGGTCTACCAGAGTTGAGACTTGTACAGTGTAGGGGGAGATAAACGACGTACCTCCAGCCATTCGAAAAGCTCAAAGTAAAGCACGGAACGGTCAGACATGTCGGACAACGAGTCGTTCCGTAGAAGCTGGCTGCTAACAAAGTTGAATCGTCGCCTGAGATGAGCAAGTGTAGTCGGATGAGGGAGATAATCGCTAGACTTCCCGCCCCCTTCGCGATGTAGGGAAGGCAAGTAGACACGAATGCTCGACAGCAGATTCGCAAGTTTCTCATCTTTCACCCGTTGAGCAGCTTGTGCTTCCAGTTGTCCCGAAGTCTATTCCGTGTCACACGAGGAGGGGTCAAGTTATACTTAGTCAAGCTCTAATAAATGAACGCAGTATGACATTACGACTTACATCTTCCTTTGCATCTCCGGCGTAACCTACTCCAACCTTCATCCTCTTGGTCTGAGCCACTGGAGGGTAGCCATCGTCATCATCTTCATCGTCATCGGGATGGGATATGGGGGCGAGTGTTTGAACTTGTCGACGCTTACGGTTCTTTGTTCTATCAATGACTGTAGGCTCCATTTCCTCCAAGAATTTGGTTTCCAACATGGCAAGCCCTACACCGAGTATGACGCCTTGCAGATTTGGGCAATGGAACAAAACTTCGTTGGGGTCGTTTGAGGACTTGGACTTGTCGATGGATTCGCCGCACGCGTAGCAGAACGTTTTCTGACATTTCGGGCACGTCCGTTCGACAATCTTGGAGAGATGGCTGATATAGGTCGAGAACTCGGGCTAGTGAACATTACTTCATGCACAAACGAGATATAAAGTTGTCGTGCACTCACGAAGAGGGGAAAGAAATCACGCTTCTGTCTACGGATCGAGTATCCGCATCCGTTTGGACAGCGGCACTCCCCTTCGCTGAGTTCGTGATACAGCGAGAACAAGAAACCTTGTTCACCACCTTCAGGGCAGCCTTTCATCCATTGACCTTGCGTCATAAGTTTCACTTCCTCTCCTTCGGAAAAGGTGGCTGTTTCGGGTTCCTCCTCTACCTCAATGACTTCTTCTCGTCGTTCCTTGGAGAAGAAGATGCCTGCTTTGGATGAGGTTTTTGATATGCTTGCTGAGTGAATGCTACGCACCGGCATAAGGGTCTGCTTTCGACATTCCCCCACCCGAGTTGATCTTCTCTTCGTAATCTGAATCATAATCTGCAAAGTCTTCGACTGGATAGACGACGCATCAAGACGCATTCCTCTCCGTACCAAGAGCTACTCACCATCATCCTCGTCCCCCTCATCAGAACCGCCATCGAACTCGGCATCCTCGTCGTCGTCGTCTTCCTGTGACGTCTACGACCGCGCTTGTTAGCACAGTACAGGACCGAAAGGATACCGAATGGTGCTTACAGGAATGCTCGCTCGTTGAGGCTTGGCCTGTGACTTTGAGTCCGACATATCAACGTCCCCATCGCCATCTTGAATATGATCAAAGCTGCCATCGAATATGCGTTCTGCTGCCTGCATAACATCGTTGTACTGTTTCAACGCCGCTCGGGCCTGGGCAGGCGTCGCGCCCTTCACAACTTCCTCAGTAGCTTAAACCCGGCAACAATATCGAAGCTTACCATTTCGACTAGCTGTGCAACTTCACGCTCCATGGTGGCGAACTGTAAGGAACTTGATGCTGCACAACTGCTTTCCGGGGTAGAGTTCAATAGAGAGGCATCAAGTACAGAAGACGGCGCTAGAGCCTAGACTGTAACCGGCTGCAGAGGCTTAGGTAATGAAACGCGATCACGCGGGCATCGTTCGCTAAAGTCTCCTCCACAGACCATCACCGTGAGCTCGAAAAGATTTGTAGTCGTTCTCTGTTGTAAGCGTTCGCTACCCAGAGCTGTTGATACTTCTCACTCTGACTCCCAGTCGGGACTCGGAGCTATAGCTGTGGTCCCCATCCTCACATCGTTGTCAAGCCCGAAAGAGTACGTTGCTCGACATATGTGTCTATTGGCTAAAAGGGATGGTAGGCATCCGGAAGGACCTCTAACCACGATTCAGACTGTCAGCCTCACTGTCTAGATTTTTAATTCTGTTCCTAACCATCCCAGACGGAATAGTGACCCTTGGCCTCTGCAGCAACCAGTGCGGAGGACTGACCATACAGTTGTACCCGCACTGGCTGACCGTCAGCCCAATGCCAGGTTTCCGAAATGCATAAATTGAGAGCGAAAACACAGAACAAATCCTCAGCATACCTCCATTTGCTACCCCCGTGTTACTGTACTTGCCCATTTTTGCGCGATCACACACACATTTTACTACTTTGTTTTTTGCACATCTGCACATCATGTTCACTCAATTGTTCAAAGGTTCTCGTCATTCCAAGGCTCCTCGTGCTTCCAGCAAGGTTCCCGCTGTTGATGCACCCCTTCCCAAGCCTATCGAATTCCTCTATTCCCCTGCGCCCTTCGTCAACCGTACGGACCTCCTTCCCCTCGGCGACGCCCAAAACAACCGCGATATCGTGTACCGCTCCTTGCATTTGCTCGAACCACTTCGGGACGCCGGAGTACATGCGCAAGTCGAGTGTACAGGTACGTGTGTTGGTCTATCTTGTTTCGGGCCATTCAGATGTTAAGCTCGACGTCTCTACATAGCGGCGGTGTCGTCTCACTTCAAGCTTGTTCCGCTTGCAGAGGCCCAGGTCAACGAAACCATCAAGCGCAGAGAAGAAGGGTTCGAGATGCATGACTGGAGGAGAATCGTAGAGACCGCAGACGGAGGAGAGGCGAGGCTGGTGCAAAAGATGACTGAAGGTTGGAGGAGCACGCAAGTGGAGGAGGCCAACTGGGAGAAGATCCTGGCAGCGTGTGGGCGGGAGGACGAGTTAGCTCTCTACGGTGCGTACATCTAAAAATCGGATGCGACGTAGGTCCTACATAGGATGGTTCGGGGGTTCGGTGTGCCGGCCGTTCCCTTGGCCAGAATATAGTACTAGCCTATGACCATCGCGGGTTTGCTCGATCCTCCATTATGCTCGTTTGTTTTCCCCCGTAGGGACCGAGTCCCTGTCTGGCATTCGTATACCCCTTTCCTTGTCTCATCCCTCAACGGGGATCGGGGCAGGGAAGGCCGTTGCTCGCTAATCACCTTCCTTCCACACGCAGAGTGTTCTACAGGTCAACTTCTCATCCGCGCGCGTCGTCATTCGAATCCCGACCGAAGAGGCTGGTATGGATTGGAATGTAAACTGAGGGGGAAGGACTTGATCAACCCGTCCCTTGTCAGTGGTTGGCTGACCGGTACAATTCCGAGGTACGTCATAATAGCCTGCGAGTCCTATTCGTAGATATCAACGCATTCACTGACCTACCTCACTCAATAGTTATTGTGACCGGTCTGTCCCTTGCTATCTTGCTTTTACTGTTGCTTGTGCTTCGTTCTCTTTCCCTAACCTGCCGCTGTATGTCTCTGTGTTGCGCTACGTTGTGCTTGTTGCTCGTGCTTGTTCGCTCCCGCTGGCCTGCTCTCTCTGTTTCCTTCACTGTGTGTTTCCTTCTCTCTATGTTTCTCCGCTTCCGTTCACTTTGTCTCCGTCTCCTCCTCTGTGTCCGGAGTTTACAGGCCTATGCATGAGTTCGTGTTTCCCCTTGCCAGATCATGAGGCCCGCAGGCTGACGATATCATTCACAACTTGGTCTACTTATGATTGAATATCGTCGACTCCTGGAAATCAATCAATCACCCAACCAAGCACATTCTTAAAACCACTCCAGCATCGCGACATCGTAGACATAGTCAACGCTCTTCAAATTCAGATTGTAACCAATTGCAACTCTATAAGACTATACATCAATATCAAAACACATTATACAATAATGGAGGAATGAGGAACGTTGATGGAGAATGAGGAACGATATATTACAAGTGGTTGCAACGTTATATATGCCTTAACTTCTCTCCCCAGGTCCAAGTTCCTTTTTTCGCCCCAATAGGTGACAAGTACGCAAGGTGGTGATTTTGTTTGTCGGCGATCCAAGCCAGTGAACGATCCAAGCCAGTGGACGACGAAAGGAGCGGTTGGGAGGGGGGGGGGGGGGCACCGCACTTTTGAACAATTGAACAATCGGAGAGGAGATTGAGAAGAGGGAAGACGAGTAACAAGAATAGGGGGGAAAGGAGGATGCAAGTCTATGAGAGATGACGATGGACGAGATGGAGATGATAAACGAGATGGAGATGATGGACGATGGAACGATCGAGGGTAAGATAACAAACAACAAAAAATGAACAAAATGCAACGACAACAACAACGACGACGACGACGAGCGGGAGGTGACCGATGGAAACGCGGGAAGAAACCAAAACTGAAATAAATCCAATGACGAGTAGGCGGATGAGGTGGGCGGGACGAGTGACGAGTGACGGGTGACGAATGTCGAGGTGGGCGGACGAGGTGGGCAGGTAAGGACGGAGGTAAGGACGCGACACGACGAGTAGGAGTGCAGAGTACAACAAATAATGTCCACGAGATCGAGGATGACGACGACGATGGGAATGGTAACCACGAGAGAAAAACCAAAACCAAGCGGGGGTGAAAACCGTACAGAGGGGTGAGGGACGATGGGGCGGAAGGAAGAGGACGATTGGGCGGAAGGAAGAGCTTGCGAGCTTGCGTGCGTGCGACAGAGAGAAAGCGAGAAAACTTAGAAACGAGTGTACACTGGACGCTTCGGGAATCGGGTTAGGGAATACGCTACAAAAAAAAAGGAAAACAATCAAACAATACAGTCGAAGGAGCGTGCGTGGACGTTGAACAATCCAAGGAGTGTGTGTGTGTGTGTGTGTGTGTGTGGGCGTTGATATTGATAAAATCCAAAATCCAAAGAGTGAAAGCATTGGCTCAATCATCCAAGGATTCGAATGGGACCAGAGAGGAAAGAGGAAAACATAAAAACGAGCGTGTCGAGGAGTGGCGGAGAATATATCCATATCGGTGGCGCATTGTGTTGTGGCCTGGATAGAATAGAAATACAGAGATAGAGAGATAGAGAGTGTGGTCATAAAGGAGCGTGCATGAGGTATAACACCAAGGAAGACGACGCGTCGCAAGTTTCTTGGGGTTTCCGTGTTCGGGTCTTCCGTCTTCCGTCCGGTTCATACTATCTGTCGAGTTCGTCCTATCTGGTATTTATCGTGGTCGTTGGTCGTGGTCGTGGGGTTTGTTCCGTGTTTACGGGTTACACGTTTACACATACTGCCACGTTACGCAGACGGTGCCAATGTTAGCAATATTGACATGCCCCTGAACACGACAGACCTAAAAGAAAAAACGTCAGCTTATGAACATTGACAGATCACAATAACCGAAGAACCCACAAGGTCAGCAGCTTCCCAACTCTTCCAATGTACATGTAAACTATCACCTTTCTGTTTCATCGTCTTCACAGCGCCAAACGACCGACACCAATGATACAATTCCTCAAAGATTCGCTTTCGCTCCAGCTCCCGTCGATAACCCTCTCCATCGTCCATATCCGGGTCAGAGCTAGTCTCAGCAAAGATGGGATGCGTGATGATCAGCTTCTTCTTCCGTTGTTGTTTCCGCCGGAGGGAGATGGCGGAGAGGATGGGGATACTGGTGCTAGGTCGGACAGGTATCAAGAACGACGCAGTCGGCGTACTCGGAGACGGACTAGGAAGCGTCGGTTCCAACGGCGCCGAATCGTACTCGTCGTAATCGTACGTCACACTCGGGTCCGGAATGTACGAACGCCCCGGACCCGAAATGCTCGCAGAAAAAGGATCATCAACGGAGAGGTTGGCGGAACTGTCCGCTGGGGTGGTTAGTGAAACCGAACTGGAGGTGGCTACGGAGGGGGAAGTGGATGTCGAGGTGGACAAGGCCATCGGAAGGGGAGGGTAGACGCCTTGGTCGAAAGCGGCGGTGGGGGAGGCCAAGGACGCAGTGGAGAAGGAAGGCTGGGACGCTACACGAAAAGTCCGTTTAGAGTCACGATGAGTGCCCTTGTCGGGTTCAGGAGACGACTTTGACCCGCTTTTCCTAGAAATAAGACTCAAGAATCGGTTTCGCCGTTTAGAGGGTGAAGTCGGTGTGGCTGGAATGGGTGTCTGTGAACCAGAGCCAGATCCCCAGCTGGATATGGATGGACGTGCAGGAAGGGGACCATGCGAGTCGATAGACCACCGGGAGACTGGGTCTGCCGATGTGTCCCTGTCAGAAGCGATCGCGGGGAACACATATGCCTTCGAGTCCACTTCTTCTTCTCCCCCTTCTTCTTCTTCGAAAGTCGAATGAGCAGGCGATGACGGCGCGACAGGGGACGCAGGCACAGAAGCCATCCATGCCAATGTCCGCAGTTGGGGAGAAGACGCGGAGGTGGTTAGAGCGGGCAGAACGGGACGTGCCTTCTTGGTGCTATTTGCAACTGCGGGAGGGTCCACGTTCGCGGCGGACGCGAGGGCAGCTACTTTGAGTGCGTCACGGCTGCTCTTGCGTACTGGAGGGTGGGGCAGGACGGTAGCGGCGGACGCACTCATGCGCTCGACGCGGCCGGTGAGGAGGACGGCGCTGGGCTTCTCGAGCTCGCTCTCGCGCTCGCCGAGGTTGGAGAGGGTGGAGGAGATAGAGGGGAATGTCTGGTGAGTCATGGTGGCCCTGGAGGTGAGACTGGGAGGGCGAGAACGCGGACGAGAGGGGGAAGAGGTGGGTGATGCGCTGTAGTAATATGAAATGGACGAGCGAGCAGAGGACGCGGAGGAGGAGGTGGGTGAGCACGTGAGTCGGGGGGTCGAGGGCAGCGGGGGCGGCGACCAGCAGATGGACGTGGGGGACGATGGGGGCGCAGGGAGAGGCTGCAGCGGGGGGTCAGCAAAGCAAAGCGAGATATTAAAGCGAGCGAAATATATAATAAAATATATAATATGATGTCGACGGTGCATCTACGATTCGCGAGCAGCGACCAGACTCTGCACAGCGACGCGAGCATTGGCGACCTTTTGCCGCATTTTGCCGCGCTCGGCTCGCTGCTTTCGGGATGAGGGCACGCGGGCCGAGCCATGCCGCGGGCGTCTGCCTCGGGCGAACATCTTATGCGTCACCTGCGGCCTCGACCGTCCGAGTCGAGGAAAAAAGAGTCCGAAGAATGCGCGCGCACAGATCCAAACATTCGAGGGCCCAAAAGGCAAACTTGGGCGGTTCACGCGAGAGAAAAAAGAAAGATTCGCAGCACAGAGACGACACGCAGCACAGACGACACTTACCTTGTCTCGGGTGCAAGCCATGTCTGGGCGGACGATGTAGCTGCGGTGCGGGCTCGAGGGGGGAAACAGTCCTGGGTCGTACACACACGCGTCGCAGTCGTCGAACGCGTCTTCTGCAAATGCTATGATTCAGTGGTGTCAGCCGGGCGCGGAAGGATCGCGTACATACCGTCGGCGTACGCGAGGGTGACTCCGGCCTCGGGGACGGAACAGTCTTGCATCCAGCGGGAGTCGTCGTCGAATTCCAAATCCTGCAGCAGCTCGAGCTTTTCTTCAAGCTCGCGGTGGAAGAGAATGCTTGTGGGCCGCATGACGTGCGATGGCAAGCTATAGCTAGTTAGTGCGAAGGTGGCGGCTATGGATGTCGCGGCGAGAGAGGACGCGACGGAGGGGAGGCCGCGAGGATGTTCGGACATTCGCAGCCTGCGAGGACCAGCCGTATTTATTTTGTACAGAGCGCTGTCCGTCCACCCTCGACGTCCAGAAGCCCTCGCCCATCATCACCCCCGCTTCTCTCCCTTTACGTACCGGCGTTCTGGACAAGGCGTCTGCCCACGTAAGCGTAACCCTCCCCCATTTGGCAGTCGCTTTCTCGGCCCCCCTTGGCCAATCGGAGCCCCCCGCCCTCCGAACACGTGCCCCGGTCTGTACAGTGTAAAGTCGGGTGCGCCCCTCTGCCAGTGCCAGTGCTCCGAGTCGTCCGCTTGGCGCATCAGGATATTATACAAGTTGGAGTTTGCGCGGGACACGGTCTGCAGCCGGACGAGAACTTTGCGCACCCTCGAGGCTCTCAGACTCCCCGGCGCATGTCGCCCGTCTGCTGGGAACAGCTCTCGAGGCTTGGAACCCCACTCATTCCAGAGAAGCCGCGGAAGCACACACAGAGAGCGACTGGGAAACATCTGCCCAGATGGGACGCAGGTCGCTTTCGACACTCTCTGCCCAAACCGAGCAGAGTTGACAGCAGCAGGCAGCAGCAGGCAGCACCAGCCGCGGCGAGACCGCCATCTACTGACCCCGACAATGATATGTCGCTCACCGTGTCTGATACTATTCATGCCACTGACGGCTCGACAGCACGTGTCGGTTCCCCCTTGACGTGTGCATCTCTGCTGAATGCCATGGTTCCTGACTCCTGATCGTAGCCTCTTCAAGTCTTGTAATGTGCTTCATGCGTTGAACGTTCCGGACTGCTATCGGGCCCACCCACCACCCCACCCTCTAGGTACCTTTTCCGACGTCCACTCGCAAAAAGGGCACGAATCGGCTCGTTTGGTTGTTACACTGAGATACACTCCATCGTCGAGCCTCACCCCGATGCTGCCTCGCACCGAAACCCAAACCTTATTCTGGGGAAGATCGTCCAGCCCGCTGAATTGTCCATATGGAAAGTGCAATGCATTGATGATTCTGGGTGCCTCACATTCAATATGGAGGCATGGAACGCTCTGCGTCGTCCTTCCCGCTTTATGGCGCAACGTTGAACGCATGCACGTACCTTCCCTCCATCCCCGCCTTCTTCTTCTTCGCTTCCGACTGGACACTCCCCCCTTGGTCCGTATTCCCCTCTTCTTCCAACGTTCCATTACCATACCGGGATGATGGATCTCTCTCACGCGTTCAAGGTTGCGTGGTCCTTCTAGACTGCACGAATGTGCTGGATGGCCAGAAATGCCCTTCTAGTGGTGAGTGTAGTTCGATACTTTCAATACGATACCCCGGGCCTACGACGCGTGTCGTTAATGTCCGGACTCCTGACGTGGTTGGCACACAACTCTTGCTGCTAAGCTCGTCTTGTTAATGTTAGACTTCTCGAGCTCGAGGTACGCTTACTAACGCCGGGCTCTACTCTACCCACGTATTCTCTGTTGGTATTCTTATTCTGTTTCTAGCACGAGCGGTCCCTCCATTGTAGCTGTGTAACTGTACCTTTACACAGAAATTGTCAGCAATGTCTATTCTGGCTTGGCTCCTATCAAGGTCAACGGTCAACGACTGGCAGGACCTCGGGCTCTATCTCTATCTTCCGCTATTTGGGGCTTATTGCGAATCGTGCGATCTGGGAGTACTAGTATGTAGGACCGGCTAACGCCACTTCGATCATGATCAGGCCTCCAGGGATCAGGGAATCAGAGGGATCAGAGGGATCAATAGTCCGGACAAGAACAGGGATCAATAGTCTGGACAAGAACAGGGATCAATATTCCGGACAAGAAGGAACACTAGTGCTGACTCAGGAAAAGGACTGACAGACTCCAGAGTCCAGAGTACCTTACTACCTCGTAAGTGCTCCTTCGTGAACTCCTTCGTGGACCTGAACCTGGACATTCATATGCTACACTTGGGTTCGACTCCGGAGACGCATACTGTACTGGACTGGACTGTACTAGATTGTGACGTGCCGGTGAGTTCTACGCATCACCCGCTCCCCGAAAGCATCCATATCAGAGGTTCAATGTTCAGCATGCCATTCGGTATCAGAGCTCTATGTTCCTCGTCAGCCGCGCTCTGCACGTCGAATGTAGAGCTGCCAAGATTAGCGTCCAGCACCAAATGCATGCAGCTTACTGTACTGACAATGACTACTATTCGGACAAAGTAGAGGTGTTGATTACCCCCTTCCCTCCCCTCCCTTCCTTGGTCATCAGTAATCACGCTCTCCATCGGTCTTAACATGCCTCGAGTCGGTCTTTACTGTCCCCCATCGGTCGGTCGCAGTCCCATCGGTCTTTACACGCCTTCGAACTCGAGTCGCTGAAGTTTGAAGTTTGATAACGTTCCGGAGTATCTACCCCGATCCATACTGGGTCTTACTGGGTGCGTATGCGCATATCTCCGTGCATCCGTGCATTTGAATGCGTCTATCATTGGGCTTCAGGGTCAGGACCGGTCAATCTTTCAGTTCTCAGGGGAATGGTTCAGATAGCTCAGGTCAGGACGTACCTTGTCCCTTTTACGGTCTAACGAACACGAACTACGAGCTACGAACTACGAACGAAAAAGGTACTAGTACTGGATACAATCATGTTCGGCGCTGTAGGAGTACGGACTCAGGTTTCGTCTTACAAACACTCCGGTCGCACTATGTATGACACTGGCCACTTGGTACGCTTATCGCCCTCGCCTCGCTAGATACCGATACCGATACCGTCATCACTCAGACGCTTCAAATGCTGTGACCCATGGGCCATGGAATCTACGTTGCTCGGTCACCCATTGTCCAGACTCCAACTTGGGGCGTTATTCCCGCTGATTGGAATCTGGCATGAATATGGTGAACCCCCCGTGAACCCCCGCAATATTGATGACCGCGCAGCCTCGTTCGCAGCGCGCGAATACTGTACGGGCGGCGCGGCCAGGTATGCTGTCAGTATCACAGACTCGTTCGTTGATGGTATAAACTTATGGCAGTATTCACGGAATATCCGGGCTTCTTAATCGTTCCAGGCTCGGAAACTCCTTCCAAGTCAAGTGCTGGGTACGTACACATTTCTGTCGTTGATGATTAATAAGTGAACAGATTCCATTGAATCATGCTGCCCTTCCAACTTCCCAGTCCCAATATTGAACGCACTCTTCGTTCGTTCACAAACGCCTATAGTATGTTATCGGCTAATTATGACCGGGGAACGTTCACAGTTGTCAGCCCCCCCCCCCCCCCCCCCCCCTTTCCGAGTGCGGTTATTACGGTCGGTCACCCTTATGGATTTTACCTGTTCGCATCGACTCTGACGCGGACGCGGATAAGAGGAGGTTCTCAACCACTCTTCCGCAGTACGCCCGCGCCCTTTCTTCCGGGAACTCGCGACCGTGACGGTTAGTACTATAGTATACTGAGGAAGGCCGACTTGTCAACACCATGCGAGCATGTTCACCGTATTGGCGTAGCACTGACGTTTAATGATAGACTAGGACTTGAAAGGCGACGGTAAGACACGATATGGCATTAATATTGGAGGAACTCGGATAGAAAGTATGGAATGAAAAGCGGCGACTAAGAACTTGCCATGTGCGTGCGTACGTTCTTCTGACAGTGATAGTGATAGTGATAGTCCTGACGCACAGGAGTCTGAGGTAAGCTTATCGTTACACTGGCATCCTATCCCGATCGAGGTCGTACCAGATCTCTCTCTGATTTTCTTTCCGGCAGTTCGTTTCGTCTTCGTCTCGACCTTCAGACCCCGTCGGGTATATTTCTTTTGGTTTGGGGACCCACGATGCTAAAACCCTCCCGAATCTCGATATCCCGATAGCACCATACCATACGATATATTGATTTAGCTATCGTTCCACGAAGCTGTGAGGTTAGCTCCCAAGGTTATTCAACGTATCATATAGCTTCTTGACCTTCCTCTTTCAGTCCTATAGTCATTCGTCTAAAAGGAAACTCTTGGGTTCTTCCCACTGCGACCATTCCTCGGCCCATTCGCTTGCCACGTATGATAATGAAGCACTTACGGCCAAACCCGCGGATATCCGGACGTCTGGTGGTATTCAAAAGGTGAATAACACCGTCTGTGTGAACTCTTGAAAGAACTCATGACGTTGAAGGCCACCAAATTGAAACAGCACCCTCAAAGTGTAAGTAAAGAGGCTCATCATCGGAAGGTACTGCACCCGCCTCATCTTGCTGACATTTTGGTTTGGGGTTTGGTGCCATTATTGCAAGGTTTCATAACGACGGGCTCACTACGACAGCGAACCACCGTGGCACGACCTAGAATAGCTCAAGACGGGCTTAAAGCGCGCAGGTTGTGGTTCCCATTTTCACTTTCACCGAAAACGGACTCATGTGAACGGTTTGGAACGTAGGTATTGACGTTACGTCTTGTCCGCACAAGGAGCCGCGTATGCTATCTATGACAACAACTCCCGATCCCTCCATAGTATTTGAACATCGAAGCACCCTTCATATACAAGTTCAAATGAACCGCGGAATTTGTCTAATGCAGCTGCGGCTCCGCACGGCGTGGGGTCGCTTTCCTCTTAGGCATGCGGCGATTGAGAACGTTCTATGCGTTCGCAAGTTCATGCATGCCATTACAAATACAACGGCGAAGACGAAGACGAAGAGATCCCTCTCAGTTGGCAGCGTCTGATTCATTGCTTGGTATATAGAAGCAATATGTCATGAATGACTGAATGACGGGTTTAACTTGAAGTGAGCCCCCTAGATCGTGCTTGTAGAGTGGACTCAAGAGCCCAAGTAATTATATCGATGCGATTTCATGACAGTCCGAAAGGTCATGAGTACCAGCCTGCTTTCGTACGTTGTCAGTTCTCTTGCAATGTGAATACGCTGATGATCGAAGATGACTTCCAGCTTTGACGTTGACATTTTGATCCTTACAAGCATCAGTCTTGCTTTCAACCTCATCGTCACAGGTGCGGCGTTAGACAACCAAGCAAATTTGTCATTTCCGCCTATTTCTGTCCTGGGTCCACCACCTTCCATGTGTGGAACCTCTACCCGCGGCGTGCCCACCTGACGGCCAAAGCTTCGGATTCGATTCCCCCAACTTCCTCCAAGCTTGAAGTATTTCAGGACAAGATGAATATCAAACGAATCCTGGCTAGTCCTTTCGTGGTATATCCAATTGCCACGATCTGCCAACAAGCTTTCGACGATGGTCGGACTGATGCGTGGTTTTTGAGATCACCTTGTTTCTCCAGTAAATTGCCGTACAATGTCCGTCTCGTGCGTGGTTTCTCTATGGCCGCTATGCATCGAAGTACGGTTACAATATCTTCACATGAATTCATCGTACTCACACCATTAGCGCGGTCCGCCAAGTACTTCCGTCGCGTCCCAGTGAATGAGCTCGACCTAGGTGGACTCGTCACCGGGATGTGAATAAATCAACTCCGAAGTAAATTGGAAATTTGTTTTTCTTTCTCAGAACGTCTGAATTCGTCCATCAAAATACGGTGCGAACGATGTCGACATTCTGCTTCCCTGGAGGAAAGTCTATCATCTCGCTTTACCATGCTAAATGAGCCAGCCTGGGAAGCCGTTTCATCCTTTTGCTGCGCGAGGGTCTGTAATGAGCCGTGAGTACGTTTACCTCGTGAGATCATGCTATATGTACACCGTAGCTTGTCAAGTCGAGCTTCCATGCGCGTGTTGTGTATAGTTTAGCTGCCAGAGAAAGGAGTCCGGGAACGGGAATCAGTAGGGTATGTAGCATAGATATTTACGCACTATATAGATGGAAGTTAGATGTAGAGTACTATTACAAATGCGACATCCAAAACCAGCAAGATCATCTTCAACCTGTCTATCAGCCTTTGCTGAGAAGATGACCCACTCTTGTCATTGTCTGCGCTGACAACACGTGTTTACACACCGATATTGACAGAATCTCGTGTCCCAAGCTGGCAATTGAGCTACGATTCGCGGTCCAGAGTCGAGCATCCCCGCCGCCGCGTCGGATGATCTGCGCTTTTCGACATTGGGTACACTTTGAAACTGCACGAATCGTTATAGAGTATCAAAAGAATATCCGGTCAGTGTGACGTACATCGGGATTAGTCCAACTCAAAACTTCGAATGAAGCTGATCAGTTGTGCTCTCGTCGTCTCCAATTCATCAAGCTCCGCCGCATTGAGGATAGAAGTCGCGACGAAGCTCTGCTCCACCGCTTGCACCAGTTGTTCACGCTGCGAGAGATGAGGCCGATCCAGAGCCATTGTATCGCCTTCTGCCTGAGGCAGTCTTTGCGCCATAGCAAAGGAATAAACGAGTGCCTCCTTGATCCTTAATTGCTGAATGTACGATAAGTTGGACGACAGAGGGGTTTGAATGAGCGACCGCAGAACGTCCTCGATCGTTGTCGGTCGTAACGTAGAAGCTGTTTGGGAATTGACCGTGAACTTTGGTTCGGTCGCTCCCAGTTCGGGGTTGGAAGCACCTTGACCTGCGCGGCGCGGAACTGGGCGGGGTGGCTTCGTGGATGGTTTAGGCCTACTACCGGTGTTGTTTGCTGCGCCAGTGGAGGGATCCTTCAATAAATATCGACATAGAAATACTTTGAACTGGGCGCAAATAGGTGATTGAGGCAGAGCGATCAAGACAAAGTCGATAATATTCGGCGGAAGCGTAGCTATGCGACTGCATATCGCGGTGAAGATCATTGGTGCATCCATATGATCAGTTATAGCCACGTTTATCAACTAGCATAGTCAGTAAGACATGGGTTATGACGAGGACGAGGATACTAATTACTATCGATAATAACCGTATGCCCAAATCTTTACGTCTTTCTACATTCTCTTGGAGACAGTATCGTATTATTTCCATGGGCATAGTAACGTCCCATCGCCCACCAAAGGAGCTGCGGGACGGAGGAATTTGCCTTAGCAGCAGAGGAGAATGTCGGGCTATATGACAATGAATTGCATCAGCGACATAACATACACTTGAAGAATTCATAACACCACGTTTCCCGGTTCTCTCGGTGAGTATCTCATCTTTCTCCATCACCGTCACCGTCCATTCCAGAACTTCCCATGCATGGCTGTCGATAGGCGTAGACTGCCCAGGCAGATTGTGATGTTGTCTTGATCCATGTTGAGGGGCTCTTTCAGATGCAGAGTCAAGCCGCAGGAAGCCTTCGCTGAGAAATTCCCAAATATTTCTAGCCTCCTTGATTCGCTTGGACGCTTTCCCAATGTCGCAATCGGTATTATCATTATCGTCGAGGAGAGTATAAATGCCATCGCCAGTATCTTCAAAAACGTAGCTGGGAAGACCTCTGAACAGGGACGACGGCGTGTTGGTGTAAGCGAATGAGGTCAGAGCGTCGCGAGCAGCTTTTGATGCTTCGGCGGTAGGAGTATGTTGCTGTTGTACCTCGTATTCGACAGTATGGGCATTTGACTCTATTTTATGCGGATAGAGAGCAAGATAGATCAGTTGGCGAATGTGATATCTGTGAATATTGAGCAGGGGTTCATAAGATAGCATATGAAGAGCATGTACATACGGAGCAGGCTTTACTGAGGTGTCACGGAGGATATCGAGAGTAGCTATTCCCCCCTCCCATTGGCCCTCTTCGAGGAAAGAGTCAACAAAGGCAAGCTGCTCGGGATCCAACTCTGATTCTACGTCCTCTACATGTGTCGGACTTGCAGAATTCAGCGGCACGATCGCGACCATGTTCCTCAGCGATTCCGGATGACGGTAGAAAATGAACGAGAAAGAAGAAGCAGTCTGTGGAATTGACAGTTTACTGAGTCAATATTAGCGTGACTGTACTGTACCTTCTAAGGACGAGAACTCTAGTGGTAGTACTTCAAGTTTTAACAGTGTGGCGCGCGCGGCGTCCTCAGCCTGTTCCCTGAGAAAAGTTGGATCCCCGACGCGCACGTGATCCCGACGCGCCTCCCAAGTTTGCGACTGCACAGGGGATGGCTTGGATATTCCATCCGTGAATATCCGCGGATATTCATCCGTTCCCACGACATCCAGAGCCATCCGCCAGAGACCAGGTCACAGTCCAGGTCACAGATGGTCACGGCGCATAACGCCTCACCCTCACAGGCTCCTGCAAGGGTCGAATTCAAAGATTATCATTGGTATCGTGAAAGGACACGCAATATGTGTCTCCAAAGGTCTGAATGATAAATTGAAGGGTACTATCAACAATATTGGCGGAATTTTTCTTCTCCTAACGGTATTTTTCGAATAATTTGTCGGGATGTCTCCTTTTCTTAACCCGTTGTCGACCGGGAGTTCATAAACCTATTATCAATGAACATTACCATAATGACCCACCTTAACCAAGAGCATCCTTGCTCAAAGAATTCTTGGAACACTCTGTTTTTTGAATTGTTTGCGGTCACCCCCCTCACTATCCGTGACAGTTTCTGGGTGTCACCTCAGATCACCCTGGGAGCCGTGAGAACGGATAATTATCCGCGGATGAAATTCACACGGATGGGTGGATACATCCGGATGTATCCAAGCCATCCCCTGCGACTGCAGTCCGACTGGAACAGCACGTCTAAGTGTCGACTCTAGGGTCGACTCCATCGACGAGGCACAAAAAACATACTGCGTGGTAGACCAATCGGCAGAATAAAAACAACAGCGTATTCTAACTATATCAGTAATAAATGTTCCATGCAGAGGTTGTGTCGCCACAAAAATCATTGATAACGGTGCTATGATATCTGACATACGTTAGCAGTAGCTCGTGCCAAGCAGTGTAAGTACTTCAAATGGAGGAAGCACAAAACAGTTGAACCATGAACGTTGAACCTCAGGCCTCAACGTTCAACATTCTAACTCTCCTGTGTATCTGACAGCAACCTGTCCATAGCAGTTATGACCTCTATTGCCGCTGGCCGTGCGGCAGGACCATGGGCCATGCAATTCGAAACGACTGTCCACAGGGCGTCAGGCATATAGTCTTCACCATGGAACTTTGGCCGGTTAGGCCTTTTCGCATTGGTCACCCGGTTCATGATTTGCCAGTGGCCGAGACCAGCGTACGGAGGTTGGGTCGTATATAACTGAGAGTAAAATGCACGTTGTATAGAGACTGTCATAGACAAATGACTTACTTACCTCAAAGGCGACGCAGCCCAGTGCGTAAATGTCGGCTTCCTTGGAGGGTATAGGCAATTCTTTAGAGTTGGGGTCGAGGATCTCAGGGGCTAGCCAATTGGGCTGCCGGCCAATCGTGGACGTCTGGCTGAAGTAGTCATTCGCCACAGTAGCAAGACCGAAATCCGCAACACGGGCACCGTGGTTATCATCAATGAGAACGTTAGCCTGTGTGTACGGATGGGCAGTTCAGTGAAGTAGAATGATTTAAGGTATTGAGGTGTCCTACAGCTCTGAGGTCTCCATGGATGATATCTTCTTGGTGCAAGAATGCAAGTCCTTTGGCTATCTGCGCAAACTACTGACGAAATGAATTGTTTGTCAGTAGGGAAATGAAGATGACACTGACCCAGCGACTGGCTTGAACTGGAGTACAACCTGAACCACTTTCCTTCAAAGCTTCCATAAAGTCGAGAACATTGCCGTTCTCCATCCACGGTAGGACCATGCACATTCCATGCTTAAAACATGTCTCGTTTATGCCAAGGATTGGAAGCACATGCTCATGCTTGCTGATATGTGCCCATATTAACGCCTCGCGACAGAAATTCTGCCGAGATTGGATTGGAATCCCTTTGTCAGGATAGCAGAGACGATGAAGATGTGGGGACCTACTCTCTTCAGTCTGATATTCTTGCTGCTTTTGCTGTTTTGGAATACTCGCAAGAGCTTCAGCGCAACCTTCCGTCCTTGATGTGTCCCCATATATATGTCAGAGAAGCTACCACCGAACTCTGGTCCCAGCGACGTGTCACATTCGACATCATCGATGGCTAATGTGCGAGGAAGTTTGTCTTGATCGGTACAAAGCTTCTTCAAGAAACGCAAACTCGCAGACTGTCCGCCTGTGACACCCCCATCCCCTGCGACAGCCTGCGGGTGGTGAAGCCGCTATGTTATGCATCTAGTCATCATCAATCCATGGCAAGGATACTGAGTTACTACCGCACCTCGTATATTATATCTATCGCTTTCTGAGCCGAGCTTCCCCCTAGTTTGAGTATGTCCTCCGTATGGACTGAGCCTGCGAACTGCAGAACGGACCCCACTGCCAAGAGGATGTCGCCAGACAAACTGGACCCACCCTGCCGACCGAGACTATCTCCTTCTCGCAAAAAAGGTGAAGGAATGTCAGCAGAAGATGGAGTGTCTGTCGCTGAGGCTGCGCTTCGTGGGTTATGGGCATTCTGCATGGCACTTTCGACAAGGGTAGCCAAACCGCGAGTGCTGGTGTGTATCACGTTCGCTACAGCATGGACGGTTTGCAATTCTGAATGCTCAGGCTCATGTACTAAGGCGGTTTCAGGCTTGCTCAGTTTCTCGGGGCCCACTTCAACGATGGATGCGGATTCTCGCTGTACTTCTGTCAGACGGCGCCGACTGAGATTCAGTTCTTCCAAGGCCTATAAAGGGCAGCTTTCTCGCTAAGCAAGCTTTAAGTTGTATGGGGGAAATATGCATACCTTGTCAAGGTGAGGAGCATTCCGATCAACAATATTCTGCATGATGTCGCCCAGACTGTGCCTGCTGAATAGTTCAGTTCTCTCCGCAAGTACTCGACCTTCGCCAATCAATCTAAACGTGGCGAAGTGTGAGTACCAACGAAAAGGTAGAGATTATTGATATCCTAACCTTGCCAATGTAGGCGTTGTGTCTGGAGATGCCGTCTTCAGACGACGAGCTGCCTCCTCAATCACTGTCAAGGTAGGGCCTGCGCCCTTTTTGAACTGTTCCAAAGCTACAAGCCATTCAGGTGTTTCGCGGGGCCCCGGCATACCGTAAAGTTGAGTCTCCTGAGGTGGGAGATGCTGACTAGTCCTGAGGCGTAACATGTTCAAAGGTCATGGTTCATTGTCTTATGCCTCGCTATAGCCTCGCGGATATTAGGTTCTGTAGTACAATACCTTCAAGAAGCAACACTGCGGCAGGCGCATGACTTCTCCCATGTGGGTTCGAAGCCTTCATAGTGGTAAAGCTTTCCATGAACCCGTCTCCAGAGTAGATCCTAATTTGTCGATGTCAGTGATTCGGCTTATCGCCCATGTAAATATGTTGGCAGCGGTACTTACTTACTCTTTCAAGTTAACCTTTGCGTAGCGGATCCGGATCATGCTTGTCGAAGAGTAACTGGGTACTGTAAGACATAAATAGCCTCTCGGAAGTACAAAAGTAGAACGATGACGTCGATGTGGTCATATTGGTCTCCTGTGTTACTGTATGCAGCAGTATCCTCAAAACACGATACGTACTTAAGACCTGCGGCCGCCAGTGAATTTCCGAGGCCCCTGTGACAACCCATTATTCCCCTCTTCGAATCATCAATTCACGAATCGACAATATCGACAGTATGACCACTGTAGCTCCTGTCGCAACCACCGGTACAGCTGCTCCAGGCGCAGTACCTGCCACCACCGCAAGAACCGGCGCAGTTGCCCCAAGGGCACGCGTCTCGCCGTTCCATGACGTTTGCCTCTACTTTCTCGCATTGTAAGTCAAAATATGCTGCAAGGGTACAATATCGATACCGACGCTGACAAGACCATAGATTTTTACCTCCACTGGCTGTATTCTTCAGTGAGTTTCTCGCAATTACTCTCGGTATCTGACTATTCTGAACCCCGACAAATCCCGCAGAGCGAGGCTTCTTGGCCGGTAAGTGGACAAAGGGTGTTCACTGCTAATGATAGTCCTTGGCTTACGAGCTTGCAATATCAGACTTCTGGATTAACATCCTGCTCTCCATTTTGGGCTGGATCCCGGGCGTCCTGCATGCGTGGTAAGGAAGATCACTCGAGCCTTCCATAAACTGATCTTACTTTCGTCGTCACTGCCTTCGTAGGTGGGTCATTTCGCGCAGTGAGGGCGCAATGTAGACGTAGCATCCGCCCCTGTCGTTGGACTGTCCCTTGTCTCCTGTATTCTGATTGAAAATTATGGCCGCGAGGAATCATACCCTCGCTAAGTCCTCGACTGTGTAGCATTGATGACTATAGTAAATCATTTGTCAATATACGGGCCATGTCTATGCTTTGTCAGTACAATCGCGCAGACGTGAAGAAACACAGCATTGGAGACACCTTTAGACCCGACTTCAGCAAAGCTTCGAGGGCGCAGGAAGTAGCTGTGGATACGCAGGTAGATTGGATGATGACAACGGCGGAAAGCAAGCAAGTACTATTCATGCTACCGCAGGGAGAGTAAGCAGAGACAATGCGTTTATAAGGAGATGAGTGGGAATAGGGAGGGCTGTATGCGCCGCCTAGCGTAGATGTCGGCATAATAGACATTGAGTTCGCGATGGCAGAGCTGGCCAAAGCTAGAGGGCGAGAGGGTACTGAGGGAGCTGCAGATTAGCTCGCTGCTGCAGGACTCGAGGACGTCGGCACTGAGGGCGTCATTATCGTTGCTGTGGTTATCGAGGGCGCCGTCGAGGACGACACTGCAGCGCCGTTACGTTCCCATGGTTTTGGCGGTGAAGGCATCGCTCGTAGTGAGCAAGAGGAGAAATGTGGCGAAGGCCGTCCTTGAGAATCAGCTCACCTTGTCCGGCTGCCAGATTGCTGGAGCGCCTGTGCGACCTAGAGGGCGCGTCATCACGTGACCGTAGTCAGGGCGGCGTCGGGCATCGTCGCTGGCAGCGTACACGATGCTACTCGACGTCCATGTAAGTCTCGGGTTGTAATGGTAAACAAGGTAGATTGCTGATGCATACAAGCATGATATATACATAGACATCTATAGACACAATGCACAGTCGAATCACTAAAAGAGGGAGAATACGTCGCAACAAAAAAGACTTTCTATGAGGTAGGTCCAAGGGTAACGTACCCTCGGAGAAGACAACGTACGAGACAGAAGCGAGGAAATGCACATTAGGGCATAGGAAAGTATATGAACAATCGTCAGAAGGGGTTCGCCATCTGACTGCTCTTTAGCTTGGTCACAACCGTTCTAAACCAATCGTTGTTGATAGGGGACAAGGGCAATCGTTCCCCTTTCTTCTAAGGGCGAGGAGTGAGTTCCCGAAAACCAAATGGCTCGGGGGACGGGGTACGCCAGGGCTCAGGGGTAGGTGCATGTCCTTGGTACTCCCGCACCTCGTCTCCCGTGTCGTAGGCAGACCACTCAGACCATCTACGACCGTAGGCCGACAAATGACTCGAAGAATCCTCCGGGACATATTGCGGCGTTGGGGCACGCCACAAATGAGTTAGCGTGGTGGAGGTGTTGTCATATGCGCCTGCACCTAATATGCCTTGTCCGTGTTTGCTGGAACTCTCCTGGTCGGTCCATTGGTGCGTCGACACCATAGGCTCATCGCTCAAATATGCCTCGCCATTGGAAGCGGCCGGTTGCTCTCCCAAACCCGAGGCGACGTCAGAAGAGGTCGGAGGGAAGTTCCCCACAAAATTCTCCCCAGAGGTCTCATCCTCAGTCGTCGCGTCGGGTGCAGGTGTCGGCTCTGGGAGGTAGTATTCTCGAATGTCGACATGAACACCGCGGCCTGTGCTGGACCTGGCTACCGTGATGTCGCCCTTGTTCGCATAGACTTGTTCCGTTCGCGCAATGCGTGCAGATGTGGATCGAGTGGTAACGTTAAGAGGCTCCATGTTCTACCGGCAAGGGTACGGTTAGTCTGCCTTCTCAGCTTTCGTACAGAGGGATCACTCACCAACTGGTAGGGTATTCAAGTTTGCAGGGACGGCGCACGACGGTAGCCTTGGACTTCCTGAAAGGCACCTCTCTTATACCATTCCACTAGCCGCTCGCAAGTACCCAGTTGACCGACATCTTTGTTGCATCGTGGACAACTCCCAACCTTACTCGCAGTGTTGCTTTGTCCACCTGTGGTCAAGCATGGTTCTGTCAAGAGAACAAAGGCGAAATAGTGGTTTGAAGAGTGTGAGTGGCCAAGTTTCAAATTAAATTTTGGACCTCACCAACATTGATTTAACGGAAGTCAAAGCATTATTGAAAGGGTGGAAGCCAATATCGATTGGCTCTGCTTTCTCGCGGCCGAGGACCAACCTCGGATAGGCTTGTAGGTTCGCCTCCAGGACCTGGTTGTGTGTTTTGAGAAATCACGGGGCTTGCGTTATCACCCCGAAAGTTTGGCATCCGTAAAAGGAGGACAATGGGATTTTGGGGGCATTTACTCTTTGTCCACGGCTAGTCCTGTACGTGTTTGACTACGGCTCGTGACCGCGGTCGCCTTATTGATTGTTTTCCGCGTTCTTGTTCAGTATAAAGTCAAATTCGTCCTCTGGACCAAGTACACAAACTTTAACCACATCTTGCACGAGGCTAACGGTTCCTCAGACTTTTGTTCACACCTACACTTTTGCCCTCTCCCTCAACAACCTCACACTGCGACAACACGGTCTGTCCTCAAGACACGACCTCAAGCCTTCAAGATATTGTAGCTTAGTGAGTCATTATGAAGACCGTTTATCAACGAAGTGTCCTCAACGAAAATCAACTATGCAGCGCTCGCAAGCTCCTCGCTGCCGTTGATCATGCTAACCCGCGTCCCTACTGAACATGATCCACACCGCACCCTTCTGCGGGATGTCGGTGATATGCGAATGCCCGGTGGACCTCCCATCAACCTGACTCGGGCTTCTCTCTCCTACTTCAAGCCCTCTCTTTCCCTTATTGACGCCACCCCCAATCCCATCGCCGAGGCTGCCCCCACCGAGCCTGTCCCTGTCAAACCTGCTCCGGAAGCCACTCCCACCCCGCCGTCTAACCCTTCCAATGTAAATGTCCCTCCTCCCGCCGATCGTCCAGTTGTAGCACCTCGGCGGCGCGTACGCAAACTTGTCCCACCTGAAGAGAAGCCACACGCGGCGCGATTACGTCCTCCTCAGTCTCCCGCCTATGCTCCTCATGATTCCTATGCTAAACCTGCGTCTCCCCTGAACCGTACGCCCCTTGGGGTTGGTTGCGACGACGGCGCAGCTCGTAAGAAAGCGGTTCCTCGGCTCAGACAGTCCTCCCCCGCAGGAATGTTCGGCCTCTGCCTTTCTGATATTGCTAGACGGCCCTATCCTAGGGTACCCGCAGATTGGGTAGGCCTTGGGTACCCTCCTGACCCATCGAAGGCGAATCGTCGCGCTCCAAAAGCCTCACCCGCGGGGCCCTCCCCCAGAAAAGCCGGTCGCCATGCTGAACAGGCTGCAGGTCACTCTCCTTTGAAGGCTTCTCGTCTCCCTGAACAAGCTTCTCCCGCGAAGCCTTTCCCAGAGAAAGGGAAAGCTGTTTCTCGTGCTGAACCGGCTGCACATCGCTCGAGTCCTATTAAGGCCCCCCTCACCCTGCACCAGTCGTCCCAGCTGAACCGTCCCCCAAGAACGCCACTCCCTGCGTTGCGTCAGCTTCTCCTGCTGGTCCATCTCCAAAGAATGCCAGTCTCAGTGCACCCGCTCCTGCCATGGTCTCCGCCAGTGCTGAGCCTGTTACCAATACCGACGTTGAAGACAATGTCCCAGATGACTCTGATGACCCCTTCCTTGGTATGCCCGCACCAATCTTCGAGGAGAAAGAAGCCATCGTTCACGGTCTTGAAGACCTTTCGGAAGACCATCCTCTTCGCGACCGGCTGGCTAAGAGACGCACTACTTTCGCTCGTGCCATCACAGAGATGGCTGATCGCAAGAAGAAGATGGCCAAACGAGCTGCGGACATGCCCAGGGTTCGCGCTCACTTCGCGGCTGAAGACAAAGCTCGCGAGAAGGAAAAACATGTTCTTCGTGAGAGGAAGAGGAAGGGATACCCAGAAGAGCCTATGTGGAAGTACACCAGGTTGGAAGCCAAGGAGCTCATCAACATAGCCAAATACGACCGTTTCTGCCATGTCGAAGACCCCTGGAGTAGCGAGTTCTACAGAATGGTGATGAAATTTGACTCTTGTTTGGACGGCCCGGAAGGCGCGAAATTGACTCAGACGGCGTTCAAGAAACTGTGCAGGGAATACGAAGATGCGAGAAATGCTGAAGTGACCCGACAGGTTGCTGAACGTGACATGACGGAAGCTGAAGAGACGGCGAGGGAGGAGAGGTTAGCTGAGGAATCTCGTCTCGAGCAGGAGAGGTTGGCTGAGCAAGCCCGTCTGGAACAAGAAACGTTGGAGCAAGCTCGTCTCGAGAAGGAGTGGCTGGCTGAGCAGGCCCGTCTAGAACAAGAAAGGTTGGAGCAAGCTCGTGTCGAGAAGGAGAGGCAGGCTGCACAAGCTCGCCTCGAGCAGGAGAGGCAGGCCCGTCTGGAACAAGAAAGGTTGGAGCAAGCTCGTCGCGAGGAAGAGAGGATGGCCGAGCAGACCCGTCTTGAACAAGAAAGGTGGGAGCGAGCTCGTCGCGAGCAGGAGAGGCTGGCTGAACAAGCCCGCCTCGAGCAGGAGTGGTGGGCCGAGCAAGCCCGTCTCGAGCAGGAGAGGTTGGAGCAAGCCCGTCTCGAGCGGCAGTGGTTCGCCGAGCAAACCCGTCTTGAACAAGAAAGGTGGGAGCAAGCTCGTCGCGAGCAGGAGAGGCTGGCCGAGCAAGCCCGCCTCGAGCAGGCGTGGTGGGCCGAGCAAGCCCGTCTCGAGCAGGAGAGGCTGGCCGAGCAAGCTGCACGCGCCGACCTAGAGAGAACAATCCGGGCCTACTTCGGAGAGTACGAACTCAAGTGGGCGCAGCTTGTTGACCCCACGCAAACTTTCCCTCCAATCCCTTTTGTCGATCTGCCTTGGCCCGTTCTCGGCCGCCCCCAAGAGATCTCAATGCTCACGTTGCAAAATGTCAAAAACTTCATTTTCTATCCTGGACGCAAGGGGGAGAATACGGGACCTATCACGAAATCCGACGTGCGCAAGGAACTCCTTCGTTGGCACCCCGATAAGTTCTCGGTAACCACTGTGCCCCGTATCGCAGAAGCAGAAAGAGCAGCCGTTACCGAAGGTGGTATGCTTGTTGCCCAACATCTCAACCAAATTTTGCTTGAAATGTAAACGAACTGTCTCCATGCTCGCATGCTTTCCTTCTCCCTTATGCCCTGAATTATGCCCTATGCACCCCTCTTACTTAGTCGTATGTCCCATCTTTTTTCTTCCTTCTTCTTTTCCTCGTTGGAGTGTCTGAACAGAACGCGTCGCTGTTGTATATTTCGTCAAGTGGTACCCTAAAATGTATTGTAACCCTATTGGTGTATCTAAATCGTGTTGCATACAATTCTTTCAACGATTGCTAAAGTACTGCAACCCCGGCCTTAGTTTCAACGTGACATACATGTGGGTCTCCCGGACGATTCAGAATTAGCTTTGGCCTAGTTGAAGGCGCAGTCTGTAGAGCGCGACTCATCCCACCTGGGCGACGGAGTTCGCGTAGTGCGCCTCTTTCTGTGCCAGGGAGGTGAGCGGCTTGCGAGGTACGCTTGAATGATGCGCGAAATATGAGAACCAGCGTAGACTGCGGACGGTTTGAAAGCCTGAAGCTCTAGGCTTCGACGAGGCGAAAAGAATCGTCGAAGAGTAGAGCGCGAAATCCTGCGAAGAGAATCAGCCCTCTGCCGCGCAGATTGAGACGATGTTTATACAACACGATGGCGCGGGTATAGTACGTACAATTTTTGGAGCCTGCTGTAAGTACTGCGCAGGACTACATACGTGCAAAAAGAATCCTTCGAACCGGGGTCGAACCAGTGACCTTGGGATGTCAACTCCGGGTTTGAACCCGGACGGAAGCTATCCAATTACAGTCCCACGCTCTTCCAACTGAGCTATCGAAGGATATCTGGGCAACTATCCATAAGCTACATACCCTTATCGCCATACGTATGCTTGGGAAATGAGGCAAACTGAATCAATTGCCATCCGCTAGTAGTCGTTCTCTTACACGCATGAGGGCCTTGCCCAGCTCATTCCTACCTTGACCTACAGGCCCATCTCCCCAGAAGTCATCGTGAGGGTCCGAATATACTAGCTCGGCATTTCCAGTACCCAGAAGGATCTGTTGAAGGTCAGGATGCTGACCCATCTTGTGATACGTGATTTCCTCCATCTACGACACGATCTGTGAGCTTTCAAAGATTACGAGTGTAGCAGCAAGAGTAGACGTACGATGGGTATAACGACCTGATCCCAATCAGGTCTGACAAACCTCGCCATGTCCTCCGCCACCCTCCTCGCCTGCTCAATCCCGTCCATCCCACTTCCACATGCCCTAATCCTCTCAACAATATCAGGTTGATGGTCCATAAATTTACGAGCTTCCAATAGATGATAAGCAGTAGGGAATACTTTGCGTTCGTAGTATACGTTGTGAGGTGAGTAATGTATCAGTCCTGAGAACCCGTTCTCCATGTGAATTTTGATGGGGGGAGGACGGCCATCGGGCGATCTAGGGGAAGGGGACGCTGCTCTGCTTCGATGGCTGCGATGTGAAGGTGTTGGAGAGGGCATACGCTGAGGTGCTGGAGATGGCATATGATGCGGTGAGGGTGAGGCCATATGATGAGGTGAGGGTGAAGCCATACGGTGGGAAGGCGTAGGTGTAGGCATACGAAGCGGCGCTGTGGAAGGTGTTTGCGCATCGGGGACCTGTGGCGGAGGTTGATTTGGAGGCGGAGGTTGAGCCATCGGAGGCATGTACACATATTCAGTACCACCTCCAGGCATAGGACGTCCCTGCGGCGCGGGTATCGTGATAGGTTGTTGAGTCAGGATATTCACAATCGGCTGCGGTTGCTCGGCAATGGCGTCCAGTTCGCGGTCATGATGATGTCGACCTGTAAGTCTCGAGAACAGTCCGCCTTTCTTCTTCTTGACACTCCGAGAACGTGGCATCTGCTGTGACATCAGCGGAGCTTGTACGGGAGCAATCATGACAGCACGAGGTGGGACGTTCTGCTGTCGTTCAGCGAGAACTTCGTCCACAGGTTTCTGGAGATCTCGCAGGAGATGAACGTAAGGCGAACTTGCGAACACGTCCTTCGGAGGAGTTGGTAACGGATTACGACGCTGTCGCTCGTGGAGATCGTAACTCCGAGCACGAACATGGTGTTGAGGTGGGGGACGTGGCCGATAGTCTAGGGATTGATCGTCTGACGAAGATGAACTCGAACGATCATCATTAGGGCCGTATTGCCCAGGCCCCAGCGGGGGTATGAAGGGAGTCCCCGCGCGCCGAGGGGGAGGGGGCATCTCGGCATATGAAGTATCTGGCTGTGGCATCTGCATCTGGGGTGGGGGAGGAGGAGGCGCAGCGTAACCTGCATTTGTTGGCGGATATACAGTCGGGACTGGGGGTACAGGCATGCCCATCGAAGGTGCTGGTACAAACTGTGGTGCGGGAGGTATCACTGGTGCTACACCTGGTGGTACATTTACAGGGGGATAAGGGAGATTCGGCGCAGTAACTGGCTGTACATATGAATACGCAGGTTGAGCTATATCGCATGCTTCTCAATGAGTGTGCCAGTCAGAGTAGATATCATTACGCACGAATGAATCCCTGCATCTGCGGGGGAGGCGGGGGAGGCATAGGTCGTGTCTGTGGGTACTCGTAATCATATCGGTCGTCGGTATAATAAGACCCAGGGCCCGCAAAACTCCTCGAGCGTTTTGAGGGTCCGCGAGTGGGCCAGCCAGCAGGGTCACGGTATCGGGTTGATGGATATCCAGGGTCTCCATAACGTGAAGAGGAGTTTCCCATGTTTTCTATGAGCGGTAAGGAGGAGGACTAGGTTTCGCTAGATGAGGAGGTGTAGTGGCCGTCATGGAAAGAAATGAAAATGCGCTTCGCATGCTGCAGCGCGAACTCAACGTTGCACGCGTCGTGGGAAAGTTCATTCCGAGATTATCGGGAACGGAGCGCTCGCCGTTATGTCCGTCCTCACTTAGATCGCCGAGCAGACTGAGATTTTGACTTTTCACTGCTGTTCACAAGATCTCGCTCGGCGGTGTATCAAGATTGCATAAAGAACTTCATTTCGTTACCTGTGAGAGCAGGGGATGTCAATATGACTGTGACATTAACGAGGCGGCGAGAAATCAACATTGCGCAAGAATAATAGACTGCTATTGTCCCTCCCTGCGCCTCCTCTTCCGCCTATGTTTGGAAGAAGACTTCGCAACCTCCGCTTCAGTATCCAATTGCGAACCTTCGTCCGCTTGACCTGACCCAGAGTCCATCGCAACAACGGCCTTTTGGACCGCCTGCTTGCGTACTTTCTCCGGTACCTTCCCCCAGTACAAGCCCTCCCTCGTCCCTTCCACCCGTTCTACGACGATAGGCTTGCTGTTACCGTTGGGCGCCCCAATAGCGTCCAGACCATTCATTTGAATAGTTGGGTGATGCTGAAAGTACGACACGAGTTGCTCGGTGTGCACAGGGGTCGCCAAACGAAGATAGCACTGAGAGAGATCACATCAGATGCCTGCTAGTGCCGCGAATATCGTCGATACTCACGGTATCCATGCCCTTGTTGAAGTCGACATAGTCCAAGCCGTCAGTAGATGATACGGGTGCATCGGGTCCTGCAAACGCTTTCGAGAAGAGCCCGCGTAACGTAGTCTTATTCGTTTCTGGGTGTACGTTCCGTACGAACACTAGGCAGCCTAATGGATATGAAGAGGACAATGTGGTAGCAGGCGAATGTGTCTCCGGTGTTGGGGTTGCAGGCTTTCGTTCTCTCGTTTCCTCTACCGGACCGTCATCGTGAACTTCAGCTGAGGGTCTTGACGTTTCCTCTTGAGCAAGTTGATCAATAATACGCTGGCGATATGCCAGATATTCTTCATTCAATTTGTCCCATTGGGACTTCGTGAGCGTCCTAAAACCGAATTTCTTGGCATTTTGTATCTCGTCAGGTAGGTCTTCATCGATGGTGGGAAATAGTTCCCGCTCCCAAGGCCATCGCTGAAGAAGATATTCGGCGAGCTCCAAATTATCGAGCGTGACCAGTGCAAACCCTTTGCATTTCGGTTGATCGGTGGGTTTGTCCAGGTGATGCCGAGGTAGGGTGATATTCTGTATATACCGTCGCGTACTTGACGAGGATGCTTGGGTATAACGGTCTCGGAGAAGCGATTCGGTGAAGCGGTGTATTCCCGCTACGCTCCGATATTGGACGGGGACGCATTCCTAGGTGCGCAGCTTGAGTTCAACGTAAGTCGAATTGTGTATAGGTCCGTACCATATAAATTGTTTGACTTTCCCAGTCATGTCTACTGGAATTCCGAGCACGCTCGAGCACGGCCTGCCAGTCCTTCGTTCGGATTTCGTATCCGCCAGCAGAACTATTCGTCGCAGGACCCTTGCCGTACCATATCGCGCGCGAGGGGTTGGACATCAATAATCTGACGTCGAAGCCATCTTCAGCATGGGCACGCAAAGCTTTTGCTACCATTGCTTCGGACGGGGTGGAAGGTAAACTCGCAAAGGGGGACATTCGCAAGACGTATGACAGGGGTATATCTATGCATCTGCTTGTCAAGTTCATATACCGCACCCACAAAGACCAAGGGGAAACGGGACGTACATCCTTCTTCAGCCGTGTCTATCTTTCGACGCAGATCCGGGTCCGACCATAGTGCGTACTCGGACAACGATAATCTCGTCAAGCGTACTAGATCTTCCTCGTCCAGTAAAACTTCTTTCTTCTTCCCCTTGCTAGAGGTGGTCGTAAGGGTAGAAGAAGCAGTGCCCTGGTCCACGGTATGTGACCCTTGCGCTGTCGTTGAAGTGCTTGGACGAGCATTCGGAGTGGCGATGGCTGATAGTTTAGCTATGCCAGACTTCTGGGCGACTTTCCGGGGTATGAAGGGGATCATCTTACGCTCTGCCAGGTGGGCCGTTCTCGTCGAAGGTGTAGTTCTTGAGACTCCGGGAAACTCGGAAAGACGTCTGCGCGAATACTCGAACACGTGATCACGCGTCAACGGCGTTACGTCAGGCGCCGTAACACGTCTTCGGAAGGGGCGTGTGTTAAATGGTTTCTTTTGCGATTTGCGTGCGGCTCAGTACCTTCCTGCTATCCTATGAGAAACGGTCTTCTTTACTCCTCAATCCAATTATGACCTGTAGACAAGGTCAGTACGTTAAGGTCGAGTCTAACACTCAACAGATACACCGTCCAAGAGGTAGCCTTTCTTTCCGTAAGAGTGTCTTCATACTGCTAGCAGCTACCGGGATAGCCCATCTCCGTGCGTCAGGTGCCATGCTGTGGGTAAGAATAGGTCTACAAGGTTTGGCTTGTATTAGGACTGGAGACAGCTCAGCGTTATCGAAGGCGACATTCAAGACAGTGTGCACACCTTCAGGCTCAAGCCTGCATTCTTTACTGCGCAGCTCACGTGTAAGATAGCTGATAGTGCATGAAAGAACCCCTTATTTTGTACCCCTGGCTACTGGTCTCTACATCCCTTTGTCGTCCACCGCCATGAAGGGATTTGGCGAAAGTATTGCACCGACTGCTGCGATATCCGCGATCTTGGGGAGCTACCCCTTTAGCTGCGGTCTTCTGCGAGAAATTCTACAGAATTCGGACGATGCGAAGGCAACAAAGCAGGTAAGACAAACAATGCGTTCCACTTGTTTTCGGCTAAGACAATCTCAGGTTTTTCTACTGGACCACAGAACACATCGGCAGCGTAAGTTAATTCATGAGCAGCTAGGTCAAGCACAGGGACCGGCCCTTCTTGCGTTCAATAACGCTCTCTTTAACGACGAAGATTGGGTGGCGCTTCGGAGTATTCACCAATCCTCCAAGAAAACTGATACTAGGTGAATCAATTTCCACTACAAATGGTAATG
Source organism: Panus rudis PR-1116 ss-1 (assembly GCA_022160315.1). Classification (NCBI taxonomy): domain Eukaryota; kingdom Fungi; phylum Basidiomycota; class Agaricomycetes; order Polyporales; family Panaceae; genus Panus; species Panus rudis. Next base: position 3,312 of record MU275392.1, on the reverse strand, counting down.
CTCTGACATGGTCCTCAGTAAAATTGGGAAGTACGGCGTAGGGTTCCGCTCCTGCTATCATGTATGCACCGTAGCAGCTCACAATTGGCAACAATCACTTATCCTGTTCTCCCACAGATCACAGATACTCCTCAAATACTCTCGGGGGACTCGTTGGCTGTCCTCGACCCCCATCAATATTACTTCAGCGACGGAGGCCAGAAGATCAACATCTGCGAAAATCATGATCGCTTCGCCGACCAGCTCGCCGCCTTCAATCTCAACGCCATCTCTCCTGACTTCTGTCCTGGGACGTTCTTTGATGGAACCATTGTTCGACTTCCCCTGCGGCGCGACGCGTCGCTTTCCGAAATCAGCACCAAAGTCCTGGTCCCCTCTGAGATCAAGGATCTCCTCGAGGAGTTTGCTCGGGAGGAAATTGGCATAGCGATGCTTTTCCTCGCGCATATCTCCACCATTGAAATCATGGAGGTAGACGAGAGGGGGACACATCTGATAGCGCGGGCGACTGTTTCGAGGGAGCCAGTGTTGGCTACTGACGCCGTCTTTGCTCAAGCAACATGTTCCGTCGTCGTCGAATACGGGACAGACAGTACTCAGGATGTACAGAATTGGGTGTTGACCCATGCACAATTCGCGGAGGATGACTGCGCAAAGGAGCTGTCGCGGCGGCTCAATAGGGATGCAATGCCCGGTTTGGAAAGGGAGAAACTGAATGCCGCCGTCTCGCTCGCCACAACATCTCCACTCGAAGCACGAACTGATGGACGTCTGTTCACCTATTTACCTCTTCCCCTTACCACGAACTTCCCAACGCACGTTCACGCTCTCTTTGCATTGACGCAAGCGAGACAGAACCTGAGGAACGCATCGGAACGGGGAATCGTACCAGGCACGGCGGACGAGTAAGCTTGCTCTTGGTGTGCAAGATGTATCACTCACATATGTATAGGCTCCTTATCGAATGGAATCGTGTGTTGTTCGAGGTTTATATTCCTCGAACATGGGCGGCTCACATCGAGCTGCTCGCGACTACCTTGAAATTCCCTCAAGACATCTTCGGTGCTTGGCCACCGACGTCCCAAGAATCTTCTGGAGGAGACTCCGCCTACTGGAATAACATTGCGGTTGACGTGCTTCGTTGTATCGCTCTTTCGGACTCTGCCGTGTGGCCGCTTTGCGAGAATTTTTCCTCGAGCGCTGCCTTTGGTACAATCTCGGACGTTTTGATCGCCTCCAAGTCAGATCTATCGTTTGTACCCGCGCTTAGAGCAGCTGGACTGAAGGTCTGCATCGTCCCACCAACGATACAACGTCTACTTCAGAAAAAGTGCCCCGAAGCTCGACTCTTGACTCCCGATACAGCACATGACGAACTTAAGGTGATATCTGCAAATAGTTGCGGAGACGTCTACTCATTCGGGCATTACAGAAACACGTTGAACAAATTGGTGTTCTTTCCTCAAGCTGCAAGCAATCTATTCTCGAGTATTTGGTATCGACATCCGATCCTGCCCTTGTCATAGGGATTCCTGTCATACCGCTTGCCAGCGGAGAGTACATCGCGTTAATTCTCCCCCTATCGACCGATATACAGCATGTTCTCCTAACGGACGAAGAAACATCGCTTTTCTCGCGATTTGATCCCCACTGCATTCGAATCACATCTCTCCCAGTATTCGCGAGACAGATGTTTAAGGAGTCGTACGAAGACGTCAAGCCTCTCCTACCGAGTCATGTCGCTCGTTATGTCGCCCAAGCTGTTGCTGCTGAAGCAAATTACACATCTTGGACTGATACATTTTGGGAGTGGGCGGCGAAATGGCCCAGGTGGACTGAGCTCTTCCCGCTCATCAGCGACCAACCGCTTCTCCGGACGTCCTCTGGGGCGGTCTCCACCATAGGTATGATGATCTTCGAATACCCTCCTCAAGACGAATACGTTGTTCAGGTCCTCATCAAATGCGATATAAAGTTCTTATATCCATCGTTTCCGTTCATGGCCAAGACCCTCCTCAGACAACACAGTATAATCCAATCTCCGTACTCGCTCCCTGTACTTCTCAACTTCATTGACACCATAGGGTCGCAGTTAACCGAGGAGGACAAGCACGTTCTGCTAACTCACGTCTTGGCATGTTGCTCAGCTAACCGGAATCAACTCTCTACTGCTCGAAGGCAGAAGCTGCGTTCTCTGCCGATCTTCCCACTCCTGACTTCGGAAGTCGGATGTACCTCGCGTACGCTCCATTGTCTCCCCGCGACTGGCAATGTTGTCACCGTCAGTTGTAGCGCATTGAATGTACTGAAAATAGACGGCTCAGTTCTCCTGCCATCTATCGACAATACGGTGTTTGTATCCTGTCACCACGGTGGTATCGACCTTGCGCCACTTCTATCTCAAGTTGACACAACACTGGCATATCCCACATCAGAAGCAAGCCTTCTTGATATGGTTATTATCAACTTACCGCGACAACGTCGCTCTACTCAGCTTGCCTTTCTCGAGTCGTTTGCTAAACATCATGGAACGATCGCTCCTAACCTCTTTGTGAAACTGCGTGCCGTACCTTTCGTACGGACGAGTTGGGCTGGTATCTATCTCAAATCACCCCAGACCGTCATTGACCCATTCTCTGCTCTCCAAGATCTCTTTAGCCAGGAGGAAAGGTGTCTACCGTACAGAGACGGCGAACAAGATGGGATCATCTCTCTCTTGTCCTCTCTTGGGGCCTTGGTTTCCGTCTGCACTCACCCCATCTTGGTTGGCAGGCTGCATCGGATCTCCAGCCCCCTCAGCAGAAAAAGGGGGCCTGAGCCCCAGGAAAAAATCATACCAGTAGAGAGCTGAGCCCCAGGGTGGGGCGCAGCGGAGTGACCCCGAACTGTAGTATAAGGCTTACCCGGGGACTCCCCCGATCTAAATAGATGTTAGTCTAGCCCCCAGGGGGGCCTTGACACCAGTGCATACTGAGTGAGTGAGTGAGTGAGTGAGTGAGACACAGGGGGATATTCCCCTATGAGTGAGTGAGTGAGACCCAGGGGGATATTCCCCTCGCTGTAGAAGTGTGAGTACCTTGTCTGCGGGAAGTGAGCCCTGTGGCGAATTCCGCCCTGTGGTCAGTTGGGGGATGGCTGAGGCACAGGGGAGAATCCGCCCTAGATGTCTGTAAGAGAGCTGTGGGCCAGCAGGGAATCCGCTGGGGATGTCGGTGGTTGGGCTGAGACACAGGGGGGAATCCGCCAGGGATGTCGGTGGTTGGGCTGAGACACAGGGGGGAATCCGCCTTGGATGCCTGCAAGAGGGTTGAG